>VDFB02194536.1:38708-56300 GCA_007258455.2 Sequoia sempervirens | reverse complement strand
CCCGATGGTGTCTCAGCGACAAGGAGGAAGCTCGGTGAGAGTGAAAGAACTCGGCGAAAGGTCCTACCGATACGATAGAGTCTCGATGACATGCAAGGGAGTCACCATAAGTCTTTCCAACAAAGGTTCCCCAAGGGTTTTCGGGGAAGATTTAGACTCTCGCCGGGAAGTCTCAGCGACTATAAAAGTCACACCAAAGCAGGAGGAGCCCGAGCCTAGAGGAAAAGGAGGATGTCGAGGAGACTCCAAAAGAAAAAAAAAAGCTTCACCATGTGGTCTCAGCAAAGGAAGGAGGTCACGCCAAGGGGAATTCCCTTCGAAGAGAGGAAAGGTATGCACCAAGAGTTCTGGCTAACATTCAGGAGTCTCACTAATAACAAGAGTGGGATCGGTAAGAGAAGAGAAATTTGGGGTAATGTCTCCCCAACTTTGATAAGTCCAGAACAGAAGGAAGCCGAGGAGAAGAAGAAGTTGTGACTCATAGGGATAGCTGTAGTGACCACCGGTGGAGGCTGATTAGAGTTAATGGTAAAGTGCCCTAGAGCATTCAAGGCGACCCTGGCAGAGTTCAAGGTGGACACAAAGACAAAGAATAAATGTTGCAGCTATAAAAAAAAAAAAAAAAGATCAAGAGGTTTCTCCTAAACTCAAGCCATGACCGACCCAGACAGCGAGGCTCCGCTTTAAATGTAGTTTTGACTTTCCTCAAAAATATCTGAGAGCTGACTCTCCTACAGTCTGTAGATATTTTGTAAACCCTAGTATAGGGGACAACACATTCCTGTTGGTACATTCTGTATATAAGGAATTCTTGCCTCTTTGTAAAGGTGAGAACTTTTTGTATTAGCACTTCTAGATTAGAACTTCTAAGGTTAGAGAATTTTAGACTGAGAACTATTTGGAGTTAGAACTACTAGGAGTTAGTCAGTTAACAGGAGATAGAGTTGCATCTTGATTCTCAGTGATGAGAGCTTCTCTTGTCTTTTTGTTTAGCAGTTAGATTTTAGTATAGACTATAATGTATTTTTCAAGTTCTCTTAGTGTAGTTGGAAACAATCTGGAGCCTTAGATTCTCTGTACACTAGTGATTGTGCCAGCTTTGTAAATATTGCTTATCTATTTTACTAACAGTAGAAGCAATCAGAATTTAATCTCCTTCATCTTGTGTTCTAGAATGATATTTGTCTTAATTGATCATTTAATTTGTAAAGCATTCAAGGAATGAAATATTATTTTGTGTTTTATTTAAATGGTAATAAAAATATGTTATGCGAATGAGCACTGTGAATGAAAGAGGTTTTGTGTCAATCACAAGTTTACTTTGTTATGTAGTTTTGGTTTACAAATTCCTTGAAGTTAACAAGTTTGGTTAAGGTTGGATGAACTATTGTTCTTTTCTGTTTCAAAAATCTGACTTATCTTTTTATATTTCTTTAAAAACCCCTATTAGAGTAGGTTTTATTTCATGCTTGTTCTTAGAACAATCCGCTCAACACCAACAGCCCCTTGAATATTACCGCTGCATTGACCATCGAAAACATCGACAGTTGGAGACCCAGCTACAAAGACCTTGGGAGCTAATGCATCCATATGTGTTGCCTTTCTTTTTCAAGAGAGCTTAACAGCAATATTTTGCTTGCATTGTTGTGGTTCCAAAATTACCGGCCAATAGGACATCGATGGTTAGGATTTTTATTCCCAATGGGATTTCTCCTTTCCCATCTATTTATAAATGGGTACATTTAGATCCTCTTCCTCCATCTTTACATTTATATTCTTTCACAATGAAAAAATTTGTAGATACTCATGAGTTGACAATTTCAACTCAATCTCCATTCATGTTGACATCTTTTGTAGTGGTAATCGATTCTTTATATCAATGCTTTTCATCATTTGGTATCTTTCTAGAGTAGCATTTGGAGGACTCATCATCATCTTTGGTTGATGTTCTTCATCAATCTTCACATTGTTCTACATTTCCACCTTCTTTAGTTAATATTTGGACTCCTGACATTGTGACATTTGAGCCGATTCTAGAGACTTATGCCTTTAAGGAATGGGAATATATCATGGATCTATCATTTTCTGATAAGTTTGTTGAGCTTTAATGACCTGAGTTGTAACACCTCATAGGATGACAACACTTGTCATAATCCGATTACATCCTATCCCTCCCCTTGGCCTATATAACCAAGGAATTCCCTTTGTAATCTTACACCATTCATTCAAATTTCCAAGCTCATAAAAGCTTTGCATTCTCTTGAGAGAAATACAGTTTATTCTTTCTCATCTCTAATTTATGTATTTTCTTTCCTTCAATCATTTGTATCTTGGGTAGGGTATTTAGCAAATCTTCCACTACTTTAGTTACTTATTTGGTTCCCTTGTACCATACCTTTCTTATATACTATGAAGATATACAAACAATTATGTGTGCTAAAAAGGTTCACAAGAGCATGGAAAGTGCCATGTTCATCAAGTTCTTGTACCCCTTACAAATTTTAGTAAGGAAACTTGCTTCCAAAAATGCATGAGTGTATTACATGTGGCACTTGTTGAGTAAGCCTAAATTTTAAGCCTTAAGCCATACTTGACTTAATTTAATCTCATTTCATATTGTATTTTTTATTTTAAAGGCTTCAATTTATAAATATTAACTTTAATGGCTCCATATACCCAAAATGGATTACAATATGATTTAATACATTTTTTCATATTTGTCTCACTTATGGTTTTGATTGTGTAGAATTTTTTAGCATCAATATTTTGGATCACACTCTATGATCCATCATCAGGATGAAAGAGAGCAAGAGGAGAAAAATTCTAAAAAATTATACACAATCAAAACCAAAAGTGATACAAATTTGCAATATGGATTGTGGAAACTTGATATCTTTAACCTTTTTTCATATTTAGATAAGTCCCCTAATGATTCCTTTAAGCCAAGATTTATCTAGAGATAATTAGATGACAACATGTTTCTTTCCTTGTAATAAATAAGATTGCTTCATGTGGCATCCCCAAAGTAATCCACAACCATAAACCTTTAAACACCAAGAGTGGATCTATTATAAATGTATTTTATACAAGCTTTGGGTTTGATTTTATTTGGAGTTCTATCTTTATTTCTCCAACTTGTTCTAGCTTCAAAACCCTTGGATCTAGAGAAAACCCTTGGATCTAGAGAAATTATGAAATTTTAAATTTATATCAAATGTTTTAGATTTGGTTTTTCTTTGGAGAAAATTATGGACCTCAGAAATTATAACACATTGACTCAGTCCAACCAAAGTTTATCACATGGCTCGATGACTTGCCACCATTTATTATATAAAACCCTAAATGTGAGATTGAACCAAATATAAAGTTGATGGTTGAATTATATAGGAAAATTTGATCAATTTCATGATAAGGGATAATCTACCAAGTAATGAAAAAATTGAAACCAAATTTTCTATCCTTTGAGTTAGAGGCATAGTATTCAATTAATTTGATATAAAGAATAAAATAGCTTGTTTAAATCATATCGTTGTAAAAAATTTATTTTTTTGAAAATATGATTTTATTTTATTGTATACATGAATCCTAAGTACATTGAATAAAGAAAAAATAGATTCTTCTTGGGATTGAAGCACAAGCTACTCATTAATGTCAAATATAAAAATTGAGGTTATGGACCCTTTGGAAACCATGATTCTTGGATCTTTGGTATTATGCATGTCATATTTAAGGCATGGGGAGGGCCATAATGTGTACCAATCATGCTTAGGTAGATAAGAAGTCATGGTTAGTATAACAAATCCCTAACATATTCATAGTACATTAGAATTGAGAAAATATACCTAATTATTCTGAAGTACAAAACCATTTAATTTTGCTGGTTGAGGTTATTTCTAAGATTTTTTAATGATCATTTTATGGTAGAATTTATTTGAGATTATAAAAATGGATCTTTAATAAATAAAAAGTGAATTTATGTCCCTATTCATGACTCATTCTCAATAGTTTAATAGTGGGGTTTGATGGAGGAGGCATGCTATTTTTCTAAATTGAACATTTGAATCAACATGGGTTTATGTTATAAATTCTTCGAATTCAAATGCAACTATTTTTTATTAATACAATTTGTAAATTTGGTATTTTACTAAATTGTAACATTACATCTCTACACATTCATGAACTTGTAATAGTTAGGATATGTTTTGAGTTATTTTTGAAGAAAATAAAAATCAACAAGAGAAATAACATAGAGGATTCAAAGTAATAAAGGAACCATTTGCCTTGTTCACTCCTTTCTCCTCTAACTGAGCTAGAAGAAGAGTTGCACCCAACACTCTTTTGATTTTCACTTATGATGTATGGAATGTGGTTGCTTATAAAATCAAGAGCATGATGTTATGATTAGGATGATATAGTAATCAAATGGATAATATGAGGATAGGATGATGGAAGATTAGGTAGAAAATATAATAGCATAACCCTATGATAAGAGGATGTTTCCCAAAATGGGGTGAGAGGCCTCTCATTTAAAAAAATATTATGAGGGAAATCAAGGGCCAAGATAGATTAGTTGATGGATGACTAGGATTAATTGAGAATTAGGCTTCTAATCAAAATTATAGTCATGTGACAAGTGTCACATGATGGATAAAGGTGTAAAATGTAGGTTTGAATTTGGAATCTTCTCTCATGTGAGGATAAAGATGGGAGGGATACTTAAAATTAACATTGTGAAAAGAATCACAAAAAATACACTATAGGAAATGCTTGTTTCAATAAAATACAAAAGTTTTAAAAAATTTATTTATATATATAAATGTAAAGATACACATTGTATTGCAATAAATTTAAATCAACACTAAGCACAAAACCATTTGAATAGAAATATTTAATTGGGAAACCTCCCTATTTGAAATGGATTTTCCCGCTTGGATATTTGAAAACCCTAAGGTGGATGTTGATAATGTAGAATTGTAGTCTAATCTAGAGCATGCAACAAATCTAGTGTATAACTTGGTATTTTAAAAAAGTGTTTTTGATTCCACAATATTGAATATATCATTTGCTACAACAGGTCATGCCTACTACCATTGTTACCCCATGTAAGAATGTGTTGGATTTGGTTAAGGAATCCCAACCATCCATAGATGTGACAGGAAAAAATGTTACACATTTCCTTTGGATGGGACACCTCTTCTAATAAGCTATGAGATTTGAGAGATTTTTTATAGAGATAAGGTGCAATTTACTTAGGGTGGATCAACCTGAATGACAATATTTCATATTCAATTAGGTTACTAGTTATAGGGTGCATGGGAAGATAATATTACTCTTTGCTCCAGGTAGTATCCTTTGTTAGAATAATTCATAACTAAATGATGCACGTAAGAAGAGTTTGAATAAGAGTCTACAATGAACTATTTGATCTATCCATTGATTCCAATTTGTTGGCCTTAACCTCATAGTTTGTTTCCAATAAAATTTAGTTAGTTGTTCATGATCTACAGCTAGATGTCATTATATGTATCAAGTTTGTAGGATGTTTTTGAGGATTTTGTAACTATAAAATTATATTCTATTGATAATATATGAAATCTGTGAGCTCTTTTTTCTTTTGTTTTATGCTATGTTTTCTACCTTTTCTTCTATGTTGTTCCTCTTTTATGTTTTGGTATCAGAGCTTGGTTATGAGGGTAGTATTAGCCAGTTGTTGCTACAGTGATTCTTAGTGTTTTTCAAGTCTTTCTAATAGTTAAATGTGGTGTATGGTGTGTTAAGGAGGACTCGTAAATGAGGCAACATCTATATAGTGTGAGGAGCTGACAAAGTCAAAAAGAAAGACAAGAAGATTGTTTGATTATCAACTAGGCCCATTCAAATTAAAGAGCAATAATCTAATCCAAGCCCAATATAGCTAAGAAAGCCACTACCCTCAAGAAGGCATGACACTTACAATGAACAAAAAAATTAGTTGAGAAAAAGGTGTAGAGGACTAAGACCTTGCTAGTGAAAATCCAATTGAAGTTGTGAAGAATCTTGTTACAAAGAAGTATAGCTAGTTGTGAAGCAAGGAAATTGCAATTATTTGCAATTAGGTGATTGGTAAAATTTTATTATTTTTGGTCTCTTCAAAATGATAAGTTTATATGAATCATATCTAACAAAATTAAATAAGTTAGATCGATACATTTATGTTAATTGGAAGTTCAAGATGCATACCCTAATGGAAGGGTACAATGTTTGGAACATTTTAAATGGTAGTGAAGCTAAATCTGATATGTCTCAGGAAATTGTTCAATATTGGGAGAAAAGAGTTCATGCAAAGCAAATATTCTCTTATGCATGTTTTTTAAGGATTCAATCGTCCCTCACATGTAATATATCATTATGTCTAGTGGTATGTGGAAAACTTTGAAAGGTTTGTGTGAAATTAAACAAAAATAGAATTTTATTTCTAAAAAAAAAAATTACTTTCAATCAAAATAGAAGCAAATGAAAGTATCAGTGACTACTTATGCAAAGTTAAGGAATTAAGGGATAAATTAAATGACATTGGTGAATTAGTTTCAAGTAGTTTTCATGAAGTAGTGTTTTCTTCCTTTTCTTACTACTTGAAACTAATTCACCAATGCTAGCTAATTTATCCCTTAATTCCTTAACTCTAGATAAGTAGTCACTAATACTTTAATTTGCTTCCATTTTTATTGAAATTAACTTTCTTTTTAGAAACAAAATTCAATTTATGTTTATAATTTCATACAAATCTTTCAAAGTTGTCCATTTACGACTAGACATAGTGATATCTCATATGTGAGGGATGATTGAATCTTTAACAAACATGCATAAGAGAATATTTTCTTTGCATTCTCTTTTCTTCCAATCTTGAAAAATTTCCTGAGGCGTATTATGCTCAGCCTCACTACTATTTACAATGTTCCAAACATTGTACCCTTCCATTAGGGTTTGCATCTTGAACTTCCAATTAACATAATTGGAGCCATCTAAAAAAATATATTTTGTTAGATATGATTTGAATAAACTTGTAATTTTGAAGAAACCAAAAATAAGGAACTTTTACCAATCACTTGATTTCAAATAACTGTAATTTCCTTGCTTCATAGCTAACTAGACTCCTTTGTAACAAGCTTCTTCACAACTTCAATGGAATTTTCACCAACAAGTTTCTTAGTTCCCTTGCACCTTTTTCTCAACTACTTTTGTTTTTTTACAGGTGTTATGCCTTCTTGAGGGAAGTGACTTTCCTAGCTAGATTGGGCTTGGATTAGCTTATTTCTCTTCAATTTGAATGTAGGCATAGTTGATAGCTAGGAAATCTTGTATTTCTTTCCAACTTTTTCACCTCCTCAAATTATATAGATGTTGCCTCCCTTATGAGTCTCCTCCTCAGCACACCATACATAGCATTCAACTATTAGGTAGGCTTCAAAAAATACTAAGAACCATTGTAGTAGCAGTTTTCTAATACTACCCTCATAACCAAGCTTTAATACCAAAATAGAAAAGGTGAACAACATAGAAAATAGAGCATTGAACAAAAGATAGAACCTATAGGGTGCCATGGATTTTAAAATTAAATATACTAACCATTTGAATGTTGAGTTGACAATTTATTTATATTTTGATTGGGTAGGTGATCCAGATGATCGAAAATCAACAAATGATTATGCATTTAGCATAGAATCTAGTTTTATTTCTTGGAGCAGTAAGAATCAACCAACAATTTATTTATTATCTATAGAAGTTGATTACAAAGCATTGTACAGTGCTACCTATGAAGCTATTTGGATAAGGCAGATTCTTGAAGATTTGGGATAAAAGAAAGAAGGACCAACTCTAATCAAGTGTGATAATCAAAGTTTAATCAAGTTGGAAAATAATATAGTTTATCATGCAAGATCAAAGAAAATTGAAACTCAAAATATTTTTTTAGAGAGAACATTCAATCACAAGAGATAGTGTTCTAATATTGTAACATAAATAACAATGTGGTTGATGTATTCACTAAGCCATTGGGCAAGATAAAATTTGTATCAAATATGTTAGGAGTGTCAACATCAATCTCTTGATTTATTAATATTTCAATCTCTTTGACCAAGAATCACCTTAGCAACAATTGTTGGTGTAAATATGTGTTGTACCTATCTAGTCATTAGTAGGTTCTATTTACATGTTAAGTTTACTTAGGTCCTAGGAGGGAATATTTCTAGAAAGTGTTAGTTTTCATTAGATATTATATTATCTTGTGAATTATAACATGTTTCTTGGGTAGGTATCATAAGTTGTGATAGGATTAATACACTTGTCATAATCATGTTTAATCATATATCTCACCTTGGCTATATAACTAGGTGGTCTCATATTTCATCCAAATTAGACATATGAGGCCAGATCTATGAGGGTTTGAAGTTGAAGTGTGGTTTCCAAATCCAAGAGGTAGCTATATTTTTGGAGCATTTTGGGACAAAACCAACCCTTCCGTCGCAACCAAAAGGCCCAAAAACCCCAAGATTGACTATCAAATCACCAAAATCGAACAAATTTTCTTAAGACCATCAAAGAAAAAAATCCTCCTACTCAATCGTTTGTATGACCATACCATCACCATCATTTCATAAGGTTGATATCTAATTCTCATAGGTGTTACTAAGTCATTCTCATTTTCAAAACTTATAGGGATCCATTCTTGCTCATATGGTAACATTTTTCAGTGAAATTATTTTTGAAAGTGCATAATTTTTGTGTACTTTCCAATGGTGTGATCAAATTGACCCCATTCTATGTAAAAAAAATATTTGATCTTATGGCCAAATTTAGCAATTTGTATGCACTAAGATCAAGTCCACTTTGTTGTTGCTGGAAAGTGGCACTCGTAATTGCACTAAGTATAAAGTGTCAAATCATATATTGCTTGGGGGGTGTCTTGATTGAGTAATTTGGGAGGGGTAATCTTGCAGTGGTTGATTGCTTTATTTTTATTGCTTTATGTTCTTGCAATGGTGAAATCTCAAATTGAACTCCTAACTCTATATAATTATGCTACAAGGAGAAAATCAATATGGAATTATCTCATGAGGAATGCTCTACTAGGCCATCTAAAAGAAATAATTTCTAAACATTTTGATGCTAAGGAATTGGAAAGATGGGAGATTGATCCTGGAAAACACTTGGATGCATATGTTCATTGGTCTCATTTGATTTACAATTTCATGTTGAATCATGCAAAACACCTAAAAAGGCTTGAGAGACTTTTGAAAAAATGTATGATAAAACATATAAGATTATGGGATATCAAATTGATAATGATTTGATGAATCTTGATCCTAAATTTTTTAACCACATCCGAGACTACATCTCCAAAGTTAAGCAACTATGTGCACAACTGAAAGATTGCAATATTGATAAAGAGGATTTACAATTGATTTTGAATGTGTTATCCAAGCTTGGTTCAAAGTATTTAGTTTTTGTTTCTAGCTTTCATACCCATCAAATTTTTATGGGAGCATCATATGTGGATCCTAAATTTGATGACTTTGCAAATCTCCTAATCCAAGAGGAAGCTAAGTTAATGAACATGGATCTAATCAAGTCTTCCAAGTCACAAGCATTGTTGACTAGTGAGTCTAAGGTACAAAAAGAACAGACATATAACTTATAGCTATGATGCACTAAATAAATTGATCCATTATCAGATAAATGCAAAGGAACCAAATTAGATCCTCAAATGAAAGTGAAATCATCAAAAAGAGCATTTAACTTCATTATTTTTCTAACTAGTTTTCTCACTGTGCAGGTACAGGTTCATCTTTCATTTCATGATTCATCTCTTTTAACATTTTAGCATGTGGAGATACATGTGGCTCCCACAAGGATTGAGCCCAGCATGCTAACGACTATTGTCTTTATCTTGTTTATAGTCACTATCTACATAAGTGGACTAGTCAAAGTACAACAATAAGAAATAAGATTAGAACAAGGTAATTATCATGATCTAGTAGAAACAGTGGTTGGAGCCATGTACATGAGCATAAATACAACCCCATGTAATTCAAAAGACAAGAACAGTGATATATGGATTGCATCCAAGTTATTTTATCCTATCCTTCAAAGAAGAAAAGGTATGCAAAGTGGAAGTTAAGGATCTCAAGTGTACACGGGAATGAGCAAATAACTATGAAGTAAAACTGATAAGGTCATAACACAAAAGACCTTCTTGCTCTATTTGAGAAAGGGTAGTAAGCAGCTATAGTAAAATCATTTCATATTTGCATCAATTAGAAGAGGTTAAAAGAAGTAAATTGTAGACCTTTGGTGGAAGAGTTTGAGCACAACTCCAAAGAAATGGAAAACATTCAATTACTTCAAAAGTTTCCTCTATCCATGTTAGAGTAATTCAAAAGCACTGTACAATGGTTTGGAAAGATATCATTTCATAAGGACAAGTGTATATATATCAAAATTTAAACTACTCTCACAAAAGGTTAAAGTACATGAAAGCTTGTGTAAATGGTGATTTTGGTTTACCCATCTCACAATACTTTGCTCCTCCTAGGGTTTTTCACCTAAAAGGAGAAAGGGAATGGAAAGGGGTGCCAAAATGCAAGGGTTCCCACTCAAGACTATGTTAAAGAGATGTAATCATGTCTTATTAAGATGTCCTAATGCTCTAATCTGAAATTGAAATGATTTAATGATGCAAAACTTAAGAAAAGTAAAGTGCTGGAAAACACATTGTGATATGAAAACTTGAACTAAACCACCTAGAAATGCAAATAAAACAAAATAGAAATTTTTAAGAAAAAAGGTGTGTACCTGGAAGTGTGTTGTAGACTTGAAACAACTCTTAAATTTTGGAAATTTTGATTTTTAAGCCTAGCGGGACACTTAGGCCAGTCTAGGTGACTTAGTCCTAAATCTGGAAAAACTACCCAGAAACCAGTTTCTGCCAAATGGGTATCTAGATCTAAAAAAATCACTGAAAGACAGGTTCAATAGGACTAATTCACCCAAAGTGGTGAATTAGTCCACTTCTGAATCTCTAAAAATTCAAAAGTGTAAACGAAAGCCCTAGGTCTGCACTCTGATTTTCAAGCCTGAAGGTGACTTTTAGTTGATATTTTTGGCTTGGTAAACAAGGAGTGGTCTTCAATAAGTCTTCAACCTTATCTTCAATGATCTTCAAACCCTTAAAGTTCCTAAATCTGCAAACGCACAAAGATAGAAGGAGAAAATGTTGATTGTTAGGGCATGGGGGTTTACCTTGGACAAACCCCTTTTTAGGAAATTAAACCAAAATGAAGAAAAGAAAATAATGAACCATGAAACCATGGAGTTATTACCTTTCCATGATGATTGATCTTGAATTTCTATAGCAATAGTTGAATAACCTGCCCTTGAATGCCTTAGGAAGCTATCTAGATGTCTTGCAATGATAAAACCCTAGATTGCTTGACTTGAGAACATGAATGATGATGAGTTATGAATTAAGATGAGTTAGGATATTGCAAGAGATAGGAGATGTAAAATGAGGAGAAAAATGCTTATTTATACACTTTTGTGTCTTAGTAACCCGATGATACCTCATCAAAGGCCAACATAAGGTCTTAAATAATAAAAACCCAAAAGAAATTTGAATTAATTTTCATTTTTGTGTCAAATAGGACTAAATTTCCCCTATGGGTGACTTGGTCCACCTAGGAAATTTTGAGTGGATGTCGGATATTAAGACATGTATTAAATGTTGTTTATCAGGTTCTTCAACAAGACACTTAATTAAGGCATGTAAGTGCATAACGAGGCCATTTAAAACATAAGAAAGGTGTAAATATTGATGACAAGCCTAGGAAAGTGTGAAATTTTGTTGCAAGAATTTACAACACTTTACAATAGGTCTTGGTAAGGCTATTTAGGTGAAATATAACATTCTGGTCCTAGAAAAGTGTGAAGATGTGTTACAACACCTTACAACACTTCTTGCAAGACATCATTAAATGTATTTTATTCAATTTGCAAGGGTTCAAGACCTAGTGTGGATGTGTAGACACCTCACAACACTAAATCAAGGCTTCATTAAGTCCAATTTATCATCAATTATTCCCATATCAAGCAAGGTATACACTTTTTGGCAACATAGCTTGTCTAAAAGAAAAGAGCCTCCTTTTGTTTCTTCATAAAATGAAAATACATTGGATGGAGATTAAAAAATAAAATGGGGAAGCCACAGCTACACTTTGAATTTTAGACTCACATTTACAACACATTATCCATGGAGGCCACAATTTTATAGATCTGCAAGAGGTCGAGTGTCCGATTTGAAAGAGGTCTCTTTCATCTTTTAAAAAATAAGAATTTTTTTTGCAAGTTCAAGAAACTATAGTGCAAGGTGAAATTGTAACCTTTCATAAAGGAAGTAAATAGAATGAGAAATGTGAACCTCTACAGAAGAGAGAAGACTCAGAAAATGCAAGAGAGGATACGTGCATTGTCAAAACATACAAAGGTAGCCATGAAGAGTTTTGATTGAGAATGTGCTCCAAAAATCAAGCCCAAAATGGAAGAAGGTTTCTCTTATGTTCTTTCAAGAAAACAAAGCTTAGTAAATCCCACATTAGCTATGAAGGTCATGGGTTTTCAATGACCCTCATTGTGCTTACAATGGAAAGGGGTGTAATTTTTGTAATGATCATATCTCATGGTTCTAGTTGCAGCCTTTCATGGTGGATATCTACAAAAATGTTTAGTTCTCTTCTACAAAAATTATCTACAAGAGTGTGCACAAAAATGAAACCCATATTTCATGTCAAATATCAAAGGGTTTTGCAAATGGTGGAAGAGCATCCAGCATATACAAAATTTCTAAGAGACTGGTGTGAACATTCTAGCCATAGCTTAGGAGTTTCTCTTCTTTTGTTTCTGAAAGAAGCCAAAATCACTAAAGGGTTTTACATTAAGTGTTTACAAAATATAGAAAATAATAAAACCATCAAGCTTATTCAAGGAATGATTAGCACCCAGAAATGGAGAGGCCATGACCTGAGGTTTTTTCATTTTCTTTCTTTGTTTTTGGAAATGACCAAACCCACAAGGGTTTACTTAAATAAATCACAAATATAGAAAAAGAGGGTGTATTTGAGCTTATAAAATTATGTAAACACTTAAAAATTTGAGAGGCCGCAGCCTTCAATGAACGAAATGAGCAAAAAGTCTTCATTACTTTTCTCAAAAGGAGCATCAAATATGGGGATACACAGAGATAAAAGCTTATCATTAGTTTTGAAATGAAGAAATATTTTCAAAATGGAGATACATAGAAAGAATTACCACGTAGTCCCAACATATAGCTACAAAAGATCTTCAATAAAAGATCAAGTAACTCTAGATTAAGCTCACAATCAGCATTCAAATCTCTGAGCTCACAATGAGCATTCAAATCTCCTACAAAGCTCCATGTGAAACCCTACCATGGTGGCCACAGTTCAAGTTCAACTTTGCTTCTTTGAAATTCTTCTAATTGATGCAAATATGAAAGGAGTTTATTATAGCTGCTTACTACCCTTGCTCAAATAGAGCAAGAAGGTCTTTTGTGTTATGACCTTATCAGTTTTACTTCATAGTTGGGTAAGTGCATGGATCTATGACACATTTTTGGTTCTAAATTGCAAAAAAAACCTATAATAATTCAATTGTGCTCACCAAATAAGCTCGATAATACCAAGCCTATTTGGCAAGCACCAAATGGCTTGAATTTTGCAATGAATGTTTGTGAAATCTTTCTTCTTTTTCTTTACTAGGGAGACTATATACATGAAATAAACATTTAAGTATAAGTTGACATTTAAATATGGACATTTAATTTCTTATACCTTAATTTATATTTCATGTATATAGTTTCAAGATGTTTGAGAGTGGTTTTGGATCTCTAGGAGTTATAATGCAAATTCTAGTTTTTGGAAGATCTTAAAAAATTTAGACTTAGTCAAATTTTAATAATCAGGAGGTCAAATTTTAGTAGTCAACAAGTTGTATTATCTTTCTCTCTCACTCTCTCCTTCTCTCTACTCTCTATCTCTCCACTCCCTTTCTCTCTCACCCTTCCTCCCTCTCTCCTCCCTCTCTACTTCTCTCTATCTCTTCTCTCTCTCTACATCTCCTTCCCTTGTTAGGGTTAGAGATGGCAGATTCTAACAATTAAATGCAGATTTTAATTAATAAACAGAGAAACTAAAACATACATAGAATAAATCATAACACAAAGATTTAATGTGGTTCACCCAATCTGGGCTACATCCACCAAACCACAGCCATCCAATACTTTTATTATCTAGTGTAAAACCTGTTACAATCTTGTGAATAATCACATTTTTCATCATATAGTAATACCCATTCGAACCCCTTTTTAACAAGCTTAGAAGCTTCCAAATTTTTGGTTCTACAAATTGAATTTTTCTTTTTTCATTGATTTTTCCCTTTTTTGGTGATCACGCGAAAAAGTAGGAAGAAAATTTTTCTCAGGGGCTGCTGCCCCTGAACCCCCACCTGGGGCCTGGCCCAGCCCCGGACCTCGGCAAGGATAGGGGTAAGGGTGTACAGTATACCATGGGCTATACAGTATAGCATGATCAGTCGCCACATACCAATAATCTCCCACTTGGAGACTGATCAAGCTCCATACCAACACAATCTCCCACTTGGAGACTAATCCTGGATGACACTGCTACAATTACAGCTCCCACTAGAAATAAGTACCTTGGACCCTGCTGCCTTGATACCACTTGTTAGGGTTAGAGATGGTAGATTCTAACAATTAAATGCAGATTTTAATTAATAAACAAAGAAACTAAAATATACACAGAATAAATCATAACACAAAGATTTAACGTGGTTCACTCAATCTGGGCTACATCCACCAAACCGCAGCCATCCATTACTTTTATTATCCAATGTAAAACCTTTTACAATCTTGCGAATAATCGTGTTTTTCATCATACAGTAATACCCATCCGAACCCCTTTTTATCAAGCTTTCTGGAGGTCTACTTAACCTTGAAGATCATCTAACAGGATTTTGTGGTATTTTTTGTTGTTGTTGCCTAGCATGAGGAACCACTGAAACATCATTGTTGGGAATATCATCCAACACTACATAATTATTTTCTTTCTTCTCATGCTGCAGCAACAGATCTTTGTACAACACTTTTTCATTGAATATGACATCCCTACTTCTCACAATTTTCTGATTTTCAAAATCCCAAAGCCTATAACCAAATTCATCGATGCCATATCCAACAAATACACATTTCTTTGATTTTGCATCAAGCTTGGTTCTATTTTCAGAATCTACATGTGCAAATGCTTCACAACCGAAGGTTTTGAGAAAAGAATAACTCACCTTCTTACTTTTCCATGCTTCCTCTAGAATACCACAACCCAGAGGATTAGAAGGACCTCTATTGATTAAATAAATAGCAGTGTTTACAGTCTTTGCCCACATTTTTAAAGGCAGCCCAGCATGCAATCTCATAGTATGTGCATGCTCCATTATTGTCCTATTCATGCGCTTAGCCACTCCATTTTCCTGTGGAGTCCTTGGAACCATTTTCTGCCTATGAATACCATTAGAGGAACAATAATCTTCAAACTCTTTACTGTAATACTCACCACCATTATCAGATCTGAGACATTTTATCTTTTTACCCGTCTCATTCTCAACCAAGCTTATCCATTTTTGAAAGTTTCAAATACATCGGATTTATGCCTAAGGAAATAAATCCATACCTTTCTAGTTGCATCATCAATGAATGTAACATAATACAGAGAGCCACCGAGAGAAGAAACCTGAGCTGGTCCCCATACATCCATATGCACAAGCTCCAATTTCTCATCTTTCTTTTGCTTCCCATCTTTGAGAAAACTAACTCTCTTTCAGAGTCCATAGCAACTGTATGATCGTCTACCTGCTTAACTGCAGCAACTATTCCTGAACATTGACCCTCTTCCATAACAATTAAAGTAGAAGAAACAGTATGACCTGTACAAAGATATAAGGTGCCTACTTTCACACCTTTTGCTACTACTAAGGCACCCTTTGTGACCTAATTTTTATCACTAAATGTAACAACACAACCTTCATCATCTAGTTGCCCTGCTGAAATTAAATTTTTGCTTAACTTTGGAACATGCCTTACCTCACGTAGTAGCCAATGATTCCCATTATGCAACTTAATCTTGATTCTTCCCTTTCCAACAATCTGACAGGGTTTGTTATCTCCTAAATAAACCAGCCCAAAATCCCCTTGGACATAATCAAGAAAATAACTTCTATGGGGGGTAGCATGAAATGAAGCCCCTGAATCTAACACCCAAGAATCATCAACATTATCAAGGGAAAGAATCAAAGCATCCTCATCAGATTTATTACTTACCACATTTGCCTCTTTACTTCCTTCCTTTATGTCTCCTTTATTTTTTCGAGACCAGCAATCTTTCTTTAGATGACCTGGCTTACCACAGTACCAGCAATCCCTCTTGTCTCTAGATTGAGACCTTTTGTCCTTTGATTTTCCTCATGACTTCCCACGATTTCCATAATTGTTTCCTCTCTCCTTTGTTTTGCCCCTACTTTATGCATTCAAAACACTGCCATGTGGATGTTCCACCTGATCTTTTCCTACGGATTTCCTCGCTCAAAATAACACCAACAACATCATCAAATTTCAATGTATTCCAACCAGAAACAGAATTGCTAACAGCCATTACCAAGCTATTCCAGCTTTCAGGCAAAGAACACAAAATCAAAAGAGCCCTAACTTCTTCATCAAAGTTTACTTTTACAGAAGTTAATTGACTGGTGACCGTATTAAACTCATTTAAATGATCAGTAACTGACCCACCTTCTACCATTTTCATATTAAATAAATGCTTCATAAGAAATACCTTATTCGAAGCAAAAGGCTTTTCATATAACTTTTCTAGGGTTTCCATCAACTCTTGAGTTGTCTTTGCTTTTGTAATATTGAACGCCACTATTTGTGCTAGGCACAAACGAATACTACCAAGAGCCTTTCTATCCAAGATCTCCCAGTCCTCATCTAACATTGTTGTAGGTTTCTTGGTTTTCCCTTCCAATGTCTGCCATAAATCCTTCTAATATAGTCCTCCATCTGCATCTTCCATAACTGATAGTTTTTCCCATTAAACTTCTTAACCTTCTTACCCTCACCTGCCATTGCTCCCACTCAACCATGAGATCTTTCCTATAGACGATAATCGAAACACAACCACTTTGATACCACTTGTTAGGGTTAGAGATGGCAGATTCTAACAATTAAATGTAGATTTTAATTAATAAACAGAGAAACTAAAACATACATAGAATAAATCATAACACAAAGATTTAACGTGGTTCACCCAATCTGGGCTACATCCACCAAACTGCAGCCATCCAATACTTTTATTATCCAGTGTAAAACCTATTACAATCTTGCAAATAATTGTGTTTTTCATCATACAGTAATACCCATCCAAACCCCTTTTTAACAAGCTTAGAATATTCCAGATTTTTGGTTCTACAAAATCG
>VDFB02194536.1:27236-38491 GCA_007258455.2 Sequoia sempervirens | reverse complement strand
GAGAGAGGGAGAGGGTAGAGGATAGAGGTTTTAAGGGTTAAGGGTAGAGGAGGGAGAGATAGAGGGAGTGAGGGAGAGAGACCTGAGAGGGGAGAGAGGGTAGGATGAAGAGTCTTGAGAGAGAGAGATACCTAAGAGAGGAAGAGCGAGTAGGAGGGAGAGTCATGAGAGAGAAGGAGGGAGCAAGTGGGAAAGAGATAGAGGGTAGAGGGTTAAAGGTAGAGGGTAAAGGGTTTAAGGGTTAAGGGTAGAGGGGAGAGACATAGAAGGAGTGAGTGAGAGAGAGAGATACTTGAGAGAGGGAGATGGGATAGGAGGGAGAGACTTGAGAGAGAGAGAGAGAGAGAAAGAGAGAGAGGGGGAGGGAGTGGGAGAGAGATAGAGGGTAGATGATGCAGGAGCATCAAGCAGTGTAGGGAAATCTTGCATCACCCAAAAAAATTGTTTTCCTTATTTTCTTTAGTTGTTTTGAGTCCCATGATGGCACTTAAGGGGTATAAGACTGCAAGGTGTCAAAAATAATGAAAAATAGGCACTTACTATTTTTCAGTAAGTAAGCCTAAATGGGCTCGTATGGACATGAAAATTTACCCCAAGGAGCAGAGCTAAAAAACATTTTTGGTCGCGAAAGAATCACCTCAATACCCCGCATGGTTTGGGACAAAATTATAGTTTTCATCCCAAGAAATTTCTCCAATGCAACTTCCAAATTCAAATATAAAACTTAGATGCCCTCAAACAACTCAAAAAGTGAAGAACTAACCTATGGTGAATCATGCTGTAGAACCCATCGAGATATTTCACGATATACAATAATAGAAAATCGAACACCCAGATTAAAAGATATGGCCTCGCAATGTTGGTCCTCTAAAAAGTGAATTTCATAAAAAATACTTCCTAAGTCAGAAATCAAATAGTGGATCTTTTGGCGCTAAAGTAAAAGGGGGAATTTGAACTTTCTAGAACATTCTAGGGCTGCTTATTATGGAAAATAAAAAGGGTTAAGTGGGGGTTGTAGAAGCGTATTCTCGAGCACGCAACAGTAGGCTCATTAGTATATTTTCGTGAGTTGATTTTGTTGTAAATGAATGCCCATAAGGTTGCAGCATGTACGCTTGAATCCATAATTCCATTTTGAAAATAATTGAAAGTGAGTCATTTTTTTGTCTCGCATCTTCTGTGTTGGTATTTTTTGTTGTGATTTATGTGGGTTTTGGGCGGTGTGGCCCTCATCAAGTGGTATCAAAGCAGAAGTTCATGAGCCTGTAACAGAGCATCAAACATGAGGCAATTGTAGTTGGACCTATAAGTGTGGGTTGAGTTCAAGATTCCTCCAAAACTTTCCCAATATGGAAGAGGTAGAGGCTGAGGTCGTGGAGGAAAAGATCCACCTAGAGATGAAATCAAAGCCCTTAGAAGGTAATTAGAAACATTGCAACAAGAGGTTTGAAGAAGAGATATACAATGATACAAAGATGAAAGTGGAGATGAAATGGAAGAGGAAGAGAAAGATCCAATGGATCCTGGAGAAACAATATTTTTGTGAGTGATCTGAAGCATTGGGAAGAGACCTAAAATGGAGGTTTCAACTTTTAGTGGAAATTTGAATCCTAAAGATATGATTGATTGGATCAATGACATGGAGGAATTTTTTGATTTTGAGGAGATTGAAGATCCTCATAGAATGAGGTTTGCAAAGACAAAATTAAAACATTACACCAATATATGGTGGAAAGAGGTCTAGTTAGAAACAGGGAGACAAGGGAAAGATAAAATTTCCAGATGGGACATAATGGTGTCAAAATTGAAGAAATAATTTATTCCATTCAATTACAAATTGGAGTTGCTCAAGAAGATGCGGAGCTCCAAGCAAGGGACAAGGATGATGAAAGAATACATAGAGTAATTTCACAAGGTCTTGATTCGGACAAGAAATTCTGAGGCAAATAAAGAGAAAATTGCTCATTATATTAATGGGTTGAAGCCAAGCATACATGAAGAATTGGCACTGGTAAGAATAACCACCATTGAGGGCACTTATCAATTTTCTCTAAAGGTTGAAGAATGACCTAACAAGAGTTTTGAGAACAAACAATGAGGTGGAGGTCATGGAGGAAAGACCTGTGGATGGTCATATGGAGGTTGAAATGAAGACCAAAAGAAGGGTGAAGGCTCTAGTAGCAACCAGAACCAAAAAGGAGATAACACCTACCATCCTCATGATCAAAATAATGGAGGCCAAAGAGGAAAGGGAAGATCTAGACGAGGACCAGGAAGAGGAGGCTTTCGTGGAACTTGTTTCCAATGTGGAGAAGAAGCACATAGATCCTATGAGTGTCCTCAACATCAAGGAAGGACAAATAAAAGACCTGAGGGTAATGAACAAGTTGCACATGTTGATAAAGATGTTGAGCCTTCACATTATGAGGATGCGGAAAGAGGAGAGGTTCTTGTTACTAGAAGAGCCTTGCTGAATTAGGAGAATAAGCCAACTTAAAGGAAGAATTTTTTTCACACTAGAAATAAATTTGAAGGTAAAGTTTGCAATGTTATTATTGATGGAGGTAGTATTGATAACCTCGTTTCAGAAGAAATGGTTAGTAAGTTGCAATTGGAGAGAAGAAGGTATCTGAACCCGTATCAGATTGCTTGGTTGCAGAAGGACCATAAATCCTTGGTAAATGAACAATGTTCGATAAAGTTCAAGATTGGAAATTACCATGATGAGGTATTATGTGATATTACTCCTATGGATGTTTTTCATACGTTATTAGGTAGACTGTGGCAGTTTGATCGATGAGCAATACATGATGGACATGCCAACACCTATTCTTTAACAAAGAATGGAGTTCATCATAAGTTGAAGCCCTTGAAAGAGGTAGAGGAAAAGGTATGCAGTAACGCAAGAATTTGTTTGGTTGATGGAAGAAAGTTCCTAGAAGGTATGAAGCATGAGCATATGTATTTTGCATTGATCCCTAGAGTTGATAAAGAAGATACTACTGAGGTACATGTAGAGGTTTCAGATTTGTTGAATGAGTTTCAAGCCATTATTTATGATAATGTACCTGAAGTTTTTCCTTTAGTAAGAAAGATTAGTCATCAAGTGGACTTGATTCCTTGAACTAGTTTGTCAAATAAGGCAGCTCATCGTATGACTCTAGCAGAGAGTGAAGAGTTGAATAGAAAAGTGCAAGAGTTGTTGCATAAGGGATTGATCAGAGAGAGTTTAAGTCCATGTGCAGTACCTTACGATATTAGCACCAAAGAAGGATTGGGAATGGCAGATGTGTACAGACTCTAGAGCCATCAACAAGATCACCATCAAGTATAAATTTCCCTTGCCGAGAATGGATGGCATTATGGATTGTTTGAGTGGAACTAAGTACTTCACGAAGATAGATATAAAGAGTGGATATCACCAGATCTAAATTAGAGAAGGAGACGAATGGAAGAAAACCTTCAAAACCAAGGAGGCCTTGTACGGGTGGTTAGTCATGCCTTTTGGGCTAATCAATGCACCAAGTACATTTATATGGCTTATGAATGAGGTATTGAAAGAATTTTTAAGAAAATTTGTTATTGTTTACTTGGATGATATTTTGATTTTTAGTAAAACATTGGAGGATAGCTTGATGCATAATCGAAGAGTTTTTGAGAAGCTAAGAGAGAAGTTGTTGATTAATTTGAAGAAGTGTAGTTTTGTGAAGAGAGAGTTGGTGTATCTGGGATTTATTGTCTCAACATAGGGTCTTAAAATGGATCTAGAGAAGGTGAGAGTTATCATTGAATGGCCTACCCCAAGAAGTGTTACAGAGGTAAGATCATTTCATGGTCTAGCAAGTTCTTACAAAAAAATTATCAAGAAGTTTAGTACTATTTGTGCACCTTTAACTAAAGCAATGAGAGGGGGTGGACCATAGGAGCAGCCAAAAATTTTGATATGTTGAAGAATAAAGTTATAGAGCAACCTGTTTTGGCACTTCTAGATTTCAATAAGGTCTTTTAGGTAGATTGTGATGCTAGTGGCAATACCATAGGAGCTATTTTGAGTCAATAAGGTAAGCCTATTGCCTATTTTAGTGAGAAGTTAAATGATGCTAAGAAAAAATATTTTGTCTATAATCAAGAGTTTTATGCTATAGTTCAAGCTTTGAAGAAATGGAAACACCATTTTTTGCCAAAAGAACTTTTTTATATACTACTCACTAGGCTTTGTAATATCTCAATAGTCAAGGAAAGTTGAATCAAAGGCACTTAACGTGGGTTGATTTTTTGCAGAGTTATACTTTTGTTTTGAAGCATAGGAGTGGAAGGTCAAACAGAGTTCCAGATTCCTTAAGTAGAAGGAAAAATTTGTTGATAGAGATGAATATAGAGGTTGTTGGGTTCAATGAACTCAAGACTTTGTATCTAGAAGATCCAGACTTTGCAGAAGCTTGGAAGGCTTGTTTCGAACTTGTTACATTGGATAGGATGAGATGGTTGGATATATTAAACAAAGATGGGATGTTGTTTATAGGAAGCCAATTGTGCATTCCAAGGAATTCTATGAGAGAATCTAATCAAGGAGAAGCATAGTGGAGGATTGGTTGGACATTTTGGACAAGATAAGACCATTTCTCTTGTTAGTGAGAATTATTATTAGCCACAGTTACAACAAGATGTGAAGAATTTTGTACAAAGTTGCAAAGTATGTCAGATGGAGAAAGGAACAAGTTAGAATACTGGATTATATCAGCCATTACCTATACGTGAGAGGTCGTGGGAGGATATTAGCATGGATTTTTTTCTTGGTTTTCCAAGGACACAGAGAGGGAATGATTCCATATTTGTGGTGGTGGATAGATTTTCAAAGATGGCACATTTCATTCTATGTCATAAGACCAATGATTTTGTTCATGTTGTAGAGTTATTTTTCAGAGAGGTGGTGAGACTACATGGTCTACCAAAGAGTATATTTTCAAACAAAGATACCAAATTTGTTGGTTATTTCTGGAGGACATTATGGAAGAAGTTGAAGACAGATTTGAAGTTCAGTTCTACACACCATCCACAAACTGCTGGACAAACAGAGGTGGTGAATAGGAGTTTGGGCAACCTGCTAAGATGCTTAGTTGGAGATAAGCCCAAGGGATGGGATTTGATTATACCATAGGAAAAATTGGCTTACAAATTTTTTTCTCAATAGGAGCACTGGTAAATCACATTCCAAATTGTATATGAGACTATTCTAAGAATTTCTTTTGAACTAAGAAAGATGGATAAGGGGGAAAAGAATAGTGTTGAGGTTGAAGATTTTGCTGAGCACCCAAAGAATTTGCATGAAGAGGTGAAGAAACATATCAATAAGATGAACTCACAATATAAGGCTCGGGTAGATTAGAAAAGGAGGTATAAGTAGTTCTAGGTAGGAGATGAATTCATGGTTCATTTGTGAAAGGAAGGGTTTCCAGTTGGTACATACAAAAAGCTAAAAATGAAGAAGTTTGGACCATGCAAGATCTTGAAGAAGCATGATTCAGGAAATGATTATGAGGTAGAGTTGCTTAGTGGAATAAACATTTCTCCTGTGTTCAACATTGCTGATTTGACATATTATCATGAAGGTGATATCGAGGAGGGGCTAATAAATGAACAGTTGAAAATCCCAGTACCTACTTTAGAGAAGGAAGATATAGAAGAAATCCTGGATAGCCATGTGGGTAGAAGCACAAGAAATAGGCAATATGCAAAGTACTTGGTGAAATGGAGAGGAAGGCCTGCTAAAGATTCATCATGGTTATCTGAGGCTGAGGTTAACCATCTTGGTTTCCATCTAGCTCCTGAGAAGTGATAGGATCACTTTTCAAATTACCCTGGGTGTCTGATGCAGGAGCACCCAGTGGTGTAGGGCAATCTTGCATCACCCAAAAAGAATGTTTCTTTATTTTCTTTAGTTGTTTTGAGTCCCATGATGGCACTTAAAGGGTATAAGACTCTTAGGCGTCAAAAATAGCGAAAAATGGGTACTTACTATTTTTTAGTAAGTAGGCCTAAACGGGCTCATATGGACGTGAAAATTTACCCCAAGGAGTAGAGCTGAAAAAAAATTCTGGTTGTGAAAGAATCCCCTGAATACCCTGCACGATTTGGGAGAAATTAAAGTTTTTTTCCTGAGAAATTTCTCCAATGCAACTTTAAATTTAGATATTAAACTTTAGAGGCCCCAAAATAGCTCAAAAAGTGGTCGAGCCGACCTATAGTCAACTCATGCATTGTAGAGCTCGTCGAGAGATTTCCGACAATATACAATAATAGCAAATCATACACCTGGATCAGAATTTATGGTCTCGCGAAGTTAGTCCTCAAAAAAGTGAATTTCATAAAAATTTCTTCCTAGGCTAGAAGTCAAATGGTGGGACATTTGGCACCAAAACAAAAAGGGGAAATTTGAACTTTTTCAAACATTCTAGGGTAGTTATAGTGGAAACTAAAAAGGGTTAAGTGGGGATTGTAGAAGGTGGCCCTAATAATGTAGATTGTGGCTCCGAATAGTAGATTTTCTTTTCAAAGTTGTTTTTTTTTTTAATGAATCAAGCCCATAAGGCTATAGCATGTAAGCTTATCCGTAATTTCTTACTTTTCAGCAATTGAAAGTGAGTCATTTTTTTCCGGCATCTCTCGTGTTGGTATCTTTGTTGTGATTTCTAAGTGGGTTTTGGGGTGGTGGCCTCACTGTAGAGGATTAATGGTAGAGTGACAGAGGGTTTAAGGGTTTAGGTCGGCGGGTTACAAGGTCAGGATTAAGGCAGGAGAGACAGAGGGAGTGAGTGAGAGAGAGAGAGACTTGAGAGAGGGAGAGGGGGTAGGAGGGAGAGACTTGAGAGAGAGAGGGTAGAGAGAGGGAGAGGAGAGAGAAGGGGTAAGTAGAGAGGGAGAGGGGAGAGATAGGGAGATGAGAGATAGAAATATGAGGGAGGGATAGATATGTAGGTAGAGAGATTTTAGATAGAGATAGAGTAGAGAGGGAAGGATAGAGGGGAAGGGAGGGAGAGGTTAGAGAGAGGTGAAAGGTGTAGAGATTGAGAGAGGGAAGGAGGGAGAGAAGGAGAGAGAGAAAATGAGGTATAGAGGGATAGGTAGGTAGAGAGAAGTAGAGAGGGAAGGAGAGATGGAGGGAGAGGTAGGGATGGAGAGAGAGAGAGAGAGAGAGAGAGGTAGAGAGAGGGAGGGGAGATTTAGAGAAGTGGAGAGGGAAGGAGAGATGGATGGAGAGGTAGGGATAGAGGGAAAGATAAGGATTTAGAGAGAGAGGTAGGTAAGGAAAGGAAGGGGGAGATAGAGAGAAGTAGAGAGGGGAGGAGAGAGGGAAGAAGAGGGAGGGAGGGAGAGAGAGAGAGGTGAGATAGAGAGAGAGGAGGTAGGGAGGGATATTTAGGGAGAGAGAGGTGAGGTAAAGAGAGATAAAGTAAAGAGGGAAGGGGGAGAGAGAGAAGTGATAGAGAGAATTAGAGACATAAGGAGGAAGGTAGAGAGATTGAGAGAGGGAAAGAGAGAGGGAGAGAGAAATAAGTATATAGGGGTAAGTTAGATAGAGAGATGTAGAGTGAAGTTTGGTGGAAGGAAGAGAGAGAGGAGGGAGGGATAAGTAAAGATGGATTGTTGAGATAGATAGAAGGAGAGAGAGAGATAGGTAGAGAGAGGGTGATGAGAGCTAGAAAGAGGGAGAGGGAGAGAGGAGAGATAGAAAGAGGGGGAGGGAGGGAGAAATAGAGAGAGTAGAGAGGGAAGGAGATAGATAGAGAAAGGTGATAGAGAGAGAAGTAGAGATGGAAGAAGGTGGAGATATTGAGAGAGAGGAGGCAAGGAGGGAGAGAGAAATAGGCATAGAGGGATAGTAAGGTAGAGAGAAGTAGATATGAAAGGAGAGATACAGGGAGAGGTAGGGATGGAGAGAGAGGTGAGACAAAAATAGAGAGAGGTAGGTAGATAGAGGGAGGAGGAGATAAAGAGAAGTATAGAGGGAAGGAGAGAGGGAGGAAGAGGTAGGGAAGGAGAGAGAGAGGTGAGAGAGATGAGAGAGAGGAGGTAGGGAGAGAGAGGTGAGATAGAGAGAAAGAAAGTAGAGATGGAAGGGGAGAGAGAGAAGTGAGATAGATGATAGATATGTGTGATGGAGAGATTGAAAGGGAAGGAAGGGTAGAGAGAAAGAGGTATAGAGGGATAGGTTAGTGAGAAGTAGAGAACAAAGGTGGGTGAAAGGAAGAGAAAGAGGGGGGAGAAAGAGACGTGAGATAGAGAGAAGTAGAAATGGAAGGAGAGAGAGGGGGAGATAGAGAAAATTAGAGAGGGAATGAGGGAAGGAGAGAGGTGAGATAGAGAGAACTAGAGAGGGAAGGAAAGAGAGAATGGTGAGATAGAGAGTAGAGAGGGAAGGCAAGAGAGAGAGAGAAGGAAGCATAGAGTGAGAGAAAGAAGGGAGAGAGAGGGAAGCAGAGTGTGAGAGAGAGAAAGAGGGGAGAGAGAGGTGATATAGAGAGTAGAAAGAGATATATATAGAGATAGGCGAGGGAGGGGAGATAGAGAAATGTAGAGAGGGAAGGAAGGAGGGAGGGAGGGAGAAAGACATTAGAGAGGGAAGGAGATAGATATTAGAGAGAGAAGGAGAAGGAGATGGACATGTAGAGACACATTTCTTGAGCTCAAGGGGGAGAGTGTTAGATAAAGGGATGGAGATAGTGAGAGTGAGAGAGGTCTAGAGAAGAAGAAGGAAAATGAGTGAAAGAGAGAGAAAGACAAAATTTGATCTCCGATTACCAAAATTTGAATTTGGACACTCAAATTTGGACATGTTGATTACTACAAAATTTGACTATCTAAAATATTTTAAAATCTCTTCAAAACTAGAATTTGCATTATAACCTTAGACCAAATCACTAAACATCCCGAAACTATATACATGAAATATAACATAAAGTATAAGAAATTAAATGCATTCCAAAAGAGTCTAGAATATGCATTCCCTAGCAGAGAAAGAGAAAATGAAAGAATCTAGAAAATTCATTCCAAAAGTCATGAATGATATTTGGCAAGCACCAAATTTGGTGCTAGCCAAATAAAGCAACTCCTTTGCTGAGTGTGAAATGGGTTGCATTGGGAAATACCAACCCAATGGGTTGGATTTTGCATTGGGCATTCGACCCAAAGGTTTAACAACCATTTCAAGTAAAGACATGATTTTTTAAGCGAATAAATTTCATATTTTTGGTCGCAGTTTTATCAAATATGTTTGTGGCTGTCTTTCAATGCAAGTTTATAAAAACGCGAGGCAAGTAACCTCTTTTAGCCATCTAAATATATAATTATTTTTTCATTTTTGATTCGCTTAAGGTTTTGATCTATAACTTCTCTTGTAAATGCCTCCATTTCTTGTCAAAAACCAACATGTGCTATTTTTAGGATAGATTTTACTTGAATTACATTTTTGATAACTAGACTCCATTCTACATGTGATGAAAAAAAAATCAATTTTTGATTAGTTTTCAAAAAACTTAAGGGGGAGCACACTCAAATTTCATCTTTCTAAGATGTGTCCACTTTGAAAATTCATAAAATATTCAATATTCATTAAAAAAATTATTTGAAAGAACGAGGATAAACTATGTGGTGTTAGCTAATTTCTCACCATTTGAATTTTTGAAATTCTAAAAAAAAATTAAAAAGGGGGGAGCCCTCAGACGTTATGCTAGTTTTTTTTATAAAAATAGGACCTATTCCCCCCCACTTTTTGAGACCCTTAATCTTCACTAATTTAAAAAAGAATTACTAGCTTAGAAAATAGACTCAGAGCACTTCAACTTTTTTTCTTGTTGCATCTTGAAATTTTGAGCGTAACTATCTTCATTTTCTTGTACAAATCAGATTTTGCTGATTTAAGAAAAAGAAAAAAAAGTGACATAGATTAAGAGCCAAAATTGTGTCACAGATCCATGCACTTACCCAACTATCTTATCATTCCCTTGTACACTTGAGATCCTCAAATTCCACTTTACATACCTTTTCTTCTTTGAAGGATAGGATAAACTAACTTGGATGCAATCCATATATCACTGGGTATGTGCAGGATCATGGGGGTCCAAACTAGGCCTCTAAGTGGGGATGAAAATTCAAAAAATCAAAGTTAGGAAAATTGACATAAAATTTTGAATAGGTTATTAATATAATTTGAAAATTATGTAAGAACAAAAGTTGTAGAAAATTGAATGTAGTTTCTAGGCTACTAGTCCTTTTTTGGAAAAAAATTAATTTGTTTTGAGAAAATTTGAAATTTCAATGTAATGGTACTAAATTTTCAGGAAAAACATAAGTAGTTGTATGTATGACCACCCTAAGTACAAGAAAAAAAATAATATTTTTTTCTAAATTTTTCAATATAAGTAGAGAACACATGCCTAGATGTGCTGCATTTTATTTTGTAATTTTTTTCCATGTAAATAATTAGTTATGATTTTTTTATTAGAACTTTTCAAATTAAAATGTCTATATCTGACCACCATAACTTGGTCAAAAATTTATGAAATTCAATTATCTTTTTTTTATCCTGGAAAGTTATTATAGAAGCTTTTCAATCAACCTATAAATCGAGACTTTAGACATAATGTAGGTAGAAAATCAATAATAATTATTTATTAAATTCAAAATAAGACAAAATTTATATTGGTGGAAAGTTGACAATTTTTCTATAAACCCTTTTCGTTTGATGAAATTTAGATAAAAAAAAAGTCGTCAACCACAAGGGCGAACTTCGGAAAACTAAGAAGAAATTTCAAAACATGTCTTTTAGGTTGATTTTCTAGATCAGGCAATCTCAAACCAAATTTTGAGCCAATATCCATTTTTGTTTGGTAATACCAAATTGAAATAGATATTCATTTCAAAATGGATATCCATTTTTTTTTCAAAACGGATATCCCTTTTGGAAAGCGGGAACCCATTTTTTTGGAAAACAAAACGGATATCCATTTTGAGACACAAACCCTCTTTAGTAAAATGGGCATAACTTTTTTTGCATTTCTTATTAAAAAAAATTTTGACTTTTTATAGGCGTTGGAGAGGTGATTGAGAGATCTATGCAATGGACTAGGTAGTTTTTCTATATTGTATACAAAAAACAATTATAATCATTTGAAATACATATTTCATTTTTGAAACATCAAATGCTCACTACTTTCACATGTAGTCTTTTTTCATGATTTTTTGTAACACTCATCTCA
>VDFB02194536.1:0-26895 GCA_007258455.2 Sequoia sempervirens | reverse complement strand
AGAGAGAGAGAGACACCTAAGAGGGAGAGAGACTTCAAAGGGATGGAGAGAGATATGGAGAGAGAGAGGGGGGGAGAGGGAGAGGGAGAGGGAGAGTGAGAGGGAGATGGAGAGGGAATGGTAGGGACCAAAGAGAGAGAGACCTAAGAGGCAGGTGGAGAGTGAGAGAGATAGGCGGAGAGAGAGAGAGAGAGATACTTGAGAGGGAGAGAGGGAGAGAGAGATAGAGGGATGGAGATTGAGAGAAATTTGAGAGGGATAGAGGGAGAGAGAGAGAGGGAGGAAAAGAGGTAGAGAGAGTGGGAGAGAGAAAGAGACTTGAGAGGGAGAGAGTGTGAGTGTGAGTGAGACATTGAGAGAGAGAGGGAGTGGAGAGACTTGAGAGAGAGACTTAAGAGGAGGAGAGACTTCAAAGGGAGGGAGGGAGAGAGAGAGAGAGACAGAGAGGGGAGATGGAGAGTGAGAGGGAGAGGGAGAGGGGGAGAGAGAGAGAGGGATATGGAGTGGGAGGGACCTAAGAGAGAGAAGGAAGATAGGATGGAGAGAGAGGTAGAGAAAGGGATAGAGAGATATGATGATTTATGAAGATTTGTTCATCTCCTTGCTATAAAAAATATAATTATTTAAATATTCATTGCTTTTTCTAATGTTTCAATTATTTTTAGATGAGTGTTACAAAAAAATATGAAAAAAAGACTTTGCATGTGAAAGTAGTGAGCATTTGATGTTTCAAAAATTAAATATGAAGTTCAAATTATTATAATTATTTTTTGGTTTACAATATAGAAACACCACCTAGTCCATTGCATAGAGCTCTCAATTACCTTTCCAACACCTATAAAAAGTCAAAATTTTGATAAGAAATGCAAAAGTTATGCCCATTTTACTAAATAGGGTTTTTTAGGTTTTCAAAATGGATATCTATTTTGTTTTTCAAAAAAATGGGTTCCCGCCTTCCTAAAAAAATATCCATTTCGATTTGGTTTACAATATAGAAACACCACCTATTCCATGGCGTAGAGCTCTCAATTACCTTTCCAACACCTGTAAAAAGTCAAAATTTTGATAAGAAATGCAAAAGTTATGCCCATTTTACTAAATAGGGTTTTTTAGGTTTTCAAAACAGATATCTATTTTGTTTTTTAAAAAAATGGGTTCCCGCCTTCCTAAATAAATATCTGTTTCAATTTATTTTACAATATAGAAACACCACCTAGTCCATTGTGTAGAGCTCTCAATTACCTTTCCAACACCTATAAAAAGTCAAAATTTCGATAAGAAATGCAAAAGTTATGCCCATTTTACTAAAGAGGGTTTTTTAGGTTTTCAAAACGGATATCTATTTTGTTTTTTAAAAAAATGGGTTCCCGCCTTCCTAAAAAAATATTCGTTTCAATTTGGTATTACCAAACCAAAACGGATATTGTACCCAAGCCTGCAAAAATTCAAAGGCGTGAATTTCGCATTTTTGGACGTGTTAAAAATGTCTTTTTTCACATCGCCACTTTTTGGACCCCCATGATCCTACACATACCCCACTGCTCTTATTTTTGGACTTACATGGGGTTGTCTTTATGCTCATCATGTACATGGCTCCAACCACTGTTTCTACTAGATCGTGATAATTACCTTGTTCTAATCTTATTTCTTATTACTGCACTTTGACTAGTCCACTTTTGTAGATAGTGACTACAAACAAGATAAAGACAGTAGCCCTTAGCATGTTGGGCTCAACCCTTGCGGGAGACACATTTATCTCCACATGCTAAAATATTAAAAGAGATGAATCATGAAATGAAAGATGAACCTATACCTGCACAATGAGAAAACTAGTTAGAAAAATAATAAAGTTCAATGCTCTTCCTGATGATTTCACTTTCATTTGATGATTTTATTTGGTTCCTTTGCATTTATCTGATAATGGCTCAATTGATTTAATGCATCATAGCTATAAGTTATATGTCTATTGATGAAACATATGATGAGATTTCATGTCTCGAGCTCTAACAAAATCTTTCAATCAACTGTAAGTACATCTAGAGATCGAGGGAATGAGATCAAGTTGAAGATAGAAGGACCAACATCTACATCATCCATTAAGGAAATGAAGGATATGATATCTTCTCATATATTTTTCCTTTACTTTATCTTTAGATGTATAGCTTGCATACATTGTTGTACTAATTCAATTCATTCATTCCAACAACTTGTGTGGGATATTTAGCATTCTTTTGATCTCAATGAATGAAACAACAACATCGTATACATTTTCAATTTCAAAATGAATGAAATACAACAGTATCATGCAATTTGTATAATCTCTTTTTGTTGTAAATCATTGCATAATAAAAACTGAATCACATTTGAAACTTCACATGCAAATGATTAAGATTAGCAAAAATTTATTGGAGTACCTTTCACTTTGTATGTAACTAACTGTTTCAGCTCTACCAAATTGAGTTGTGAGTGAAATTTTGGTAACATGCATATTTTAAAAATTTAGGGCATGATGAACATCAATGTTATTCAAAAAAAATTGATGATTTGAAGCATCTTCTTAAGAAGGCTCAAATCAATTCTTCTTCTTTATTAAAAGGTTCATCATCTTCTTCTTCATCAAAGTTTGATAGACATAAGGGGAAAGCACTTGTTGTAGTTGTATATTTTGAGTCAAAAAGGTGGATACTTGATTCAAGAGCCTCACATCACATGGCTTCATCAAATAGTATGTTCTCTTCATTTTAGACTTGTTCATCACCACACATCCTAATGGTTTACAACACATATATGCATGTTTGTGGGAAGGGATCCATTAGCATGAATTACAGAGCATTGAATGATTTTCTTTATGTGCCTTCATTGTCAACCAATATCCTATCTATTAAATCACACATGGTGGAGCAGGAAAGAGTGTTGAATTCACACCAATTTTTGTCATAATCCAAGATTTGCATAGCATAGATATAGTTGTCGTTGGGGAGGTTGATCACCAATCTCGAGTCTACACCTTCTCACATTTTTCTCCTAATGATTTGGTAGGTGTTCACATTGAAGCATCTAGTGTGGACCCTTTTAAGGAGATTCGGTATGGTCATTTGAATCTTAGTATTGTTTCATCTAATGAGGATCTTTTGGAGTGTGTTTATATTCCATATCCCTCATATATTGTTGTACCTATGGATGCTTGTGTTTCCACAGTTTTGGCTCCTTGTGATTTAGTGAAGCAGGACATACATCTTCTTCTAAAGATGGCTACTTGGGGTGAGTACTTGATAGACATAGTTGGTTTTTTTTATGAGTCTTGCATTTTAGATTTGGGAGACACCATTAATTTCATTCATCTTCTCTTTGATGGAGATAATCCTTCTTCAGTTGTTGTGAGGGAACACTCTGACCCTCTTGTTCATTCTCTACATGATCATTCTTTGCAGTTTGACATGAGTGTGGATTCTTTTGGACAACATTTGGAGGAGGATTCTTTCTCTTTGGAGGAGGTATTTTTTTCTTTGGATTGTGTTCTACAATTATTTCTAGGATATTTTGGATTGTCTTCTTCGGTAGTGTGGCCGAGAATGCATGTTTGGAGTGTGATAGCTTTCAACATCGACATGGAGACACTTGAGCATTCTTCAGAGACATCATCCATCATCCTTCTTCTTGCATCTTCCTTCCAAGAATGGGAAGACATATTGCATACCATCTTGGTTTTGTTTCTTCCTAAGGGGAGGGAGATTGTTTGGCGGTTTTGGATCATCTTTAGCATTCAATGTTGAGCTTCTACCATCATTGTAGGAGACTCAATATCGAGGGGGGCTGCATGGTCTCTCTTCTTCTTCTCTCTTAGGGGAGGTCTTTTTCCTCAAATGGGTTTTTTTCCTTCTCATTCTTCAATGAGAGAATTTTATATTTCATCTCTCTCTTGGGGAGAATTTTGTCCCACTGGGTTTTCTCTTTTTCTCTATTTGTGATAGATTGCATTTGCATTTTTACATGGGTACCTAACATGGCCTTGTAGCTAGGACCCATCCTTGTGTCATTTACATAATAATAATCTACTCCTTAAGTTGCACTTAAGGGGGGTTGTTGGTGCAAATAGGTGTTTTACCTATGTAGTCATTAGTAGGTCCTATTTACAAGGTGCTAGCAAGAAGTTGAGTGCACTTTTTGGCCATTTATTGGAAGTGTTTTCCTTGATTTTCAGCTGGAATCTTGAAAGAAGTCACTGATCATAAAATGTAGTACTCAGAGTCTAGTTTCCATATATGTAATTTATTTCAATACCCAAATGATACAAATTGATTTTTAATAGGCATTTCTAAAAACCACTGCTTAAAAGTCACTTTTTTTTACCATACCATACACGTGTACGTCATCCATATTTTGACCTAAATAATCATATTTTTCTAAATCCTTTTGGGAAAAGATTTGTAACTCACTAAATCACACTTTCCATATTCTTTTATATTTTTTTATTGGCCATATTTGTTGTTTTGAAAAATCTTCGTGTACATTGTGCATAAGATGACCTAAACTTATCATTTTTTTATTTTTTTTAAATTGAAAAGAATTTTCTAAAGTACGCTTTCGACAATTTGTTTTTCAAAAAATTATGTTAATAAAAAGTTATTTAAATACTAAAAAACCTTGAAAATTCAAGTCTATGCAACTGTTTCATCATAAATTAATTAAAAAATAGAAAAAATAATCTAATTGTAAAAAAAATACATATTTAGAATCTACACTATCTCATCTATAATGGGTTTTAATTTCATCAAAAAATTATGCAAAAAAAGTCTTCAAACATATGCCCAAAGTCACTATTTTCTTTTGGCATTGCCAGGACCTTCAACTTGTAGGTCAAACTAGGTCCAAAACTTAGGTTTAGGTCCCCAAGCCTTTTCCCAAACTAAAAAGCAAAGCAAAAACCTGACCAAAAATTGAAATTTTAAAAAATGGGATCTCATTTCATTAAAAAAAAAATTAAAATTATGATTTTAAAAGGATCCCATTTTTTAAAAAAGGATCCCATTTTGAAATAGGATTCCATTTCTTAAAATCATAAAAAATATTTTTATGTTTTTTTGAAAGCAGGATCATGTTTTCCTGTTTCTAAAAAAAAAAAAAAATTAATGAAATGAAATCTCATTTTAGAACAAGATCCCATTTTTTAAAAAGTGAGATCCCATTTTAAAATGAGATCCAATTTTAGAATGGGATCCTATTTTTAAAAAAAATGGGATCCCATTTTTGGCTCAGGGTCCCAAACCTAAACGTGATCCTGTGTATGAAAAATGGGATCTCATTTTGTTGAAGCCAATTTCAAGATTTTGCTAAGGAAAAAACTTCCACATTTCATGGACTCGTCTTCTTGCATTTACCCCATATGTTAAGTTTACTCAGGTCCTAGGAGGGAATCTTTCTAGAAGACCTATTAGTTGTCATTAGCTCTTACTTATCTTTTGACTTATAACACATGTGTCATAGGTAGTTATGATAAGTTGTCACATGACATAGGATTAAGACACTTGTCATAATCCTATTTAATCATATGTCTCACCTTGGCTATATAACCAAGTGCTCTCATATGTAAATATATTGAATTCTTGGATTTAATTCCACTATAATCTTGAGCATTGCATATTGATCTCCCGTGTGCTTTCATGAAGTTCCTAGATCTTGGGTGGCTATAATGTATAGCCAAATCTTGCATGGTGTTGAGTATTCTATACCAACTCTTACAATAGTTGGCTAATACTACCCTCATAACCAAGCTCTGATACCAAACTAGAAAAGAGGAACAACATATAGAACAGAGCATAAAATAAAAGATATAAGAACTCTCTAATTTCATATATTATCAATAGACTACAGGAACTTATATTTGTCTTCTGTAGGATATGTTAGAATAATTCATAATTGAATCATGCATGTAAGAAGAGTTTGAATAGGAGTCTACAATGAATTGTTTGATATGTCCATTGATTCTAGTTATGTAGCCTTAATCTCATAGTTTGTTGTCAATAAACTTTAGTTAGTTATTCATGAAGTACAACTAGTTGTCATTGTATGTATCAGGTTTGTAGGATGATGTTGAGGATTTTGTAACAATTAAATTGTAGTTTGTTGATAATATATGAAATCGGTGAATTCTTTTTTCTTTTGTTCTAGGTTTTGTTTTTTGTGTTGTTCCTCTTTTTTGTTTTCATCATCTCTCTAGGGAAAGTTGTGTTATTTGAAGAAAGAAAGGTATTCCAAGAATTGTCCAGTTTATAAATTTAACTTTTTTGGTTGAGTATAATTAACTTGCATCACTTCAAAATCAAATTAATTAGCCTCTTCCTTCACTTAAAAAAGTAATAATAGTTAATCAACTTCTATTTTTTCATTGAATCAAAGCATTATAAGAATGAAGCTACCAATAGGTAACTTATAAAAATACTATACAGTGAATAATAATAGTCATAGAGGTTGCACGAAAAAAATAATTACATGTACTACAAAACAATTTTACATTGGCTAAACTTGTCAAGCTAAAACTTCAAAACTGTCTATTTGAATCTTCACTTTCTTCAGAATTCAAGTGGTGTCTAAGATATCTTTCTAAATTTCCTATAAAATTGTATATGGTCATAAGTTCTGATAAGAAAGGATGGTGGTAAAATTTAGTTAGGATTTGATTTCCTTTAAGGTACTTGTCACTCTTGCAACAATTTGCACATGCTTTTAGTTTCATGTCTATGTAATTTAAGTGTTTTTATTAGTGGGATGAAGCCTTGTAATTGATTCTTTTTTTTAAACTATTATAAGAATATAAATATTTAAATTTTAATTATTAGCAATTAAATATAATAGTTAAAATATATTTTTTAAAAATTATCAAAAGTATTTATTTATCAAATATTGGATTTAATAGTCTATATTTAAGAAATTATGAAAAACATTTGTTTGTAATTCATATTATATGTTACAAGAAAATATCATCGAACAAAAAATGATAAAATTATAATAAGCATTTAATGAAAATTAAATATGAGAGATATTTTTCAATAAATTCAAAGAAATTATAAATTTAATCTACAAAGAAGATGTCACAATTCATTATTTTACAATATCCTTAATTTTTTATAATTTATTAGAAATGACAAAATATGATAAATACAATAGAAAAAAAAATGATTTCCATTTAACTCAATACAAAAAAGTGAAATGTATTATTATGTTATACCTATTCATATTTATTTATGATTTTTTTACACCAATTTTCGCACATTCATCATTCACTCATCACTATTGCACCCTCACTCACATTTACTTACATACATTCACCCCATGTCTAAAATTATCATTTTAATCCCAAGATTCATTTATGAAGAGCTCAAAATTGACCTAGTTAAATCTCAGCACATGGTAATGATCCAAAAATTCAAAAGTTCAAATTTAAATTTTATTTTCTTACCCATTCCTACTAATTGTTTTGATTAAAAGGAAAAAAATAGGTTTTGAAGGGACCTAAAACCCTTTACAGCAAAACGTTGTTGAAACTAAAGATAACATAGACTAGTAGAAACCAACCAACTGCAAAACAATAGACAAGAAAAACAACAATTGAGCACAAACAGAGAGGGCCTATTTCATGTTCCATGGGGTGTTCGCCACCTCCATTTCCTAATTATAGTGAAGGTTGACCATGGATAGTAGTTCATTTTTCTCTTCCTCAAAGGTCTTTTTATTACTCCCCCAAGTCTAAGCACTTGGACCCTTCTCTTCTTCTATCATAACCTTTTTCCTTTTTATTTAGCTAGTGGCTCTTTCAAATTGCTACCTCCCTAATGCCCAACATATATGTCTACTCCTCCCTCAAGTCCTTAATTTTCTCCATGAGAACTTTTAGGGTGTCTGCACTATTCTTAATTGAACAATGGCTAATTTTTAATAGGCCCTGAATATTAGAGTCTAATTCTTGAACCTTCGTCTCCACACCTTGAAGGCATTCCTCAAAGACCCTCTTAAAATCCAAGACAAAATTTTCCAATTCTACTAACCTTTATTTTAACTCATTTAACTCATAATGCAAATGCCCTTTAATATCATTTGTAGATTTATCCTTCAGGCTTCTAATTTTAACATTAATTTTATTGAGTTCAAGCATGAACCATTTAGAAAGCCTAAAAAGGTAACCCCTTCCCTTTCCATTCCTAAAACATCAAGCATATCCAAACTTTCTTCATGAAGATAGGAGAAATATTTAGAAAGAGGATGGATGTTACCAGTGCCATAAGTGACCTTACATGACTTATTCCCCACATACTTTGCAGCCACATCTGAAACCATCTCTTTTCCTTTACTCAAACCATTCCTAATACCTTTCACCTGCTAAATGGAATTTCTTTGCACATTATGATCTTCCACATCATCCCTCTCATTGCCTTTGTTTGAACTAGACCCGGTACCTTTCACCTACTAAATGAACTTTCTCTACACATTAAGGTCCTCTTCTTCATCCCCTATTTGAGATTCGTAAGAGGGTAAACCCACAAAAGTGGTTTACAATTTGAGTGAGGAAGGAAAAGTGGAAAAAAATGACCTCATACAAAAAAAATTGGTTTTGGGGGTTTGAATGAACCCTTTGGTTCGAGCGAACCAAAAAAGGGTTTGAATGAACCTTGGTTCATACAAACCAGTTACATGCAAGGTGGACCCCATTCCCACCAAAAAAACAAAGAAAATTTTTTTTTGAGAGGGGGTTCGAATGAACCCTAGTTCGAGTGAACCTCTAGAGGTTCACTCAAAACACCCCTTGGTTCACTTAAACCCCCTTATTCCCACCTTGTCATCCTCTAGCATCAAAAAAGTCCATAATTTTTTGTTTCGATGCTCAGGTTGAGGATGAAAATGGAGGAGACTTCAAAAACCAAACTGGAATTAGGTAGTCCTCAGAACAAGCTATCCAACGACTATAATTTTAATATGTTTTGGTTTTATTATGTATTTGTTTTTCTAGTTTTATTAAACATAGGTTTTTCACCAAAAATCAAGCTCTCTATTCCGCACATGTGGAAAAATAGTAGATTATCAAAAAAAATAAAAAAAATATGAGTGTACTAGATATTGAAGTCCTTGATCCAACAAAAAAAAAATGAATTTTATACATACAAAAAAAAGTTACGCATTATACGGTCCGCCTATGTCTAAATTGTAATTGGTTTGACTTTGATACTTGATTAAAGAAAAAATATTCAATAAAAAACTATCTAACCAAGTTGAAGCACTAGATATCGGAGTTACAAATTTGAAAGAATTCGAATTTTATTCTTCATGGAAAAAAAGTTATGTGTTATACAATGAGTGTCACTCCTTAAAAATGTTATTTTCTAAATAAAAAACTAGTTTTCGAAGGAGATGGAAAAAGAAGTGCAATCTAATTCCAAAAATTTTGAAAAAAGTTTATTTAGAATCTATAGACAAAATTTCACGAAACTCTAGTTTGCATCATCTTCAAATTCCTCACGGTTTAGCCGCTATAGGTGCTCAAAAGTGAAGATTTAGTTAGAAAAAATTATTTTAGTGTCTAATTTGGCCAAAAATTGTAAACCAATATTGTGGGATCACCTCAGACTACAAGCAATATTTTTTGGTTTTCTTTTTAGGTGGGGACTTCTTAGTACTCCCCTTCCTCTTCTTATGTTGACCTAGCTCTAAGGGAAAGGGAGAGAGAACCTCCACCAACTCATCCCTAGCTTCAAAGTCCATCTTCCAATCATCATCTTCTCCATCAGAATCATCCAAACTCGAAGACAAATAATCCACCACTTTAGAATTTTTCTTATTATTAGAGTCTTTACCTTTTAAAGACTCTTCCAAAGAATTTTCCTTGACATGCTCCATGATAAGTAAGATTAGGCCCTCATGTAAGACAAGAGACCTAGGATTTTTCGTATGAACTTTCACTGAGGACTCTAGAGAAGTTAGCAAATAGAAGGGAAAAGAAACCAAGAGCTTATATTCCTAAAGTGATTGAGAAAATTAAAGTGTGCACCTAGAATAGGAGTAAACCGCCCATCCAAGGTGATATACTGCATTATCACTTCAGCATTTTGGGCCAAAATGGATTTGATAGATAATCTATCATAACCCCACGAAGAGAGCTTTACTAGCTCCCTTTCATCACCTTTAAAAGATTGATTCAAGGCGTCCTCATTCCCTTTCTTTTCCTTGAAAAAAATTTGACCTTGAAGTTGCAGCCTAGAAATTTGGGCAATAAACTCCTCTGTGATTGAAAATTCCACATCATTCAACATGAGAGTCTTGTTTCTCCATACTCTCACAAAAAATTCAAAGTTTCATGGTCAAAACCATGAAGCCACTCCATAAAGGAGGTGAGGCCCCTTTTTTTCCAAAATTATCCATGCCTTCCTCTTATTTCTCATGCCATCACAAGATAACGGCTCTACTTTGTTGTGATCACCTCTCATTTTCTCAATGTGTTTGTTCCATTGTAAGTTCTGGAGCCTTTTCTCTATCACCTTAGAGTAAATAGAAATGGGCTCAATAGTGCCCACAAAAAGTGCAATACAATGGGTACTCAATAAACACCTGTCCCATCTCTCCTCATAAGCCGTTCTTGCTATCATTAATCAATAAGGCCAAGGATTCAACAGGTACAGAGTTATACTCATCACATATCTTGGTATTCATTAATTTTACCCCCTTGACGAAAAAATCTACCAACGAGTTCCCCTCCCTAAATATATGAGAAATATTGACATCTTCAAACGAGCAAATCATAGAAATAGCATCATGGATAGTCATTTCAATGGTCCAGGTAGGTTTGCTAAGATTCTGCAAGCACCTAATTTGATGTTAAGAGAGACTCCCTCGATCCAGACCTTTCTAAAGCCTTTATGCATCTTTATGTGAGGGATTTTTGCTTGGAATAAATAGTTTTAGGCTTGCTTATCTTTTATTCTTTTTTCTTGTCAATGTGTTTTTAAATTGATGCACTACCTTGTTGTTTGCCTTCTACAACACAAAATTATACTTTTCCCAAATAAACTTTAAAACAACACTTACAATTTCTAGAGCAAGCAAAATATTTTCTACTAGAAAAGAAATCATTCACATTAAAGAGGTAGTGCATTGAATTATCTTCAAGATTTCTAATTCCAAATTCACATATTAAGAAAATAGTATAAAAGAAAATTATTTTGCTAAACAAACTTAGATTCCCAATGCCCAGGTTGATAACCCTTTAATCCGAGTAAAAAAATTCATAAATAAGTCTCCTCAATGTCTCCCATCTATCATATACAAGCACACAAAGTAGTTGCATCTCCTCTGTGCAAATAGATTAAACTGTAGAAATATGCCTTCAAATAAATGACCAGCAACAAATGTAGTTTGATGGTCTAAATCCAGAGCTTCAATCTTTGTAATCTATAGATTATATGAGTCGAGATACACTGGTAGCATAATACAGACTTGGCTTAGTTCAAACATAAAATCTTTATAGAAATCTGAGAACAATTTTCTAGCTCATGTACAAATCATGCCATCTCTGGTTACAAAAACAAAAGCCCTTATACATTAATTGGTACAATTTCCAGCAGATAACAAAAAAAATGTTGAAGGTTAAATGAAATGTGGCTTACTACAATTGTAATATCTTGAAACTCTCGATTATAATATCACTTAAAAAACTTTTTATGTAAACAATCAATCAAAAAAATCATGTTCTGATACCAATTTGCAAAAACTTGTCCCCAACAGTACGAACCACTGCATTGGAGACGACGCAAGGGGTGAGCTGCCGGTGAGCTGCCAATGGCCAATCTGACTCGATCAGAGAAGACCACAACCGTTGCCATGCTCTATTACAGAATTGGTAGGGAAATGAAATCATCTTCCAAGCCATCCTGCCACTAGAATCTGGTGAATCCCACCGCTATAATCTGGTGGACATATAATTGATGTGACGTATACAATGGTCAATGTCATCATATCTTATCATACTTTGGCTTTCCTACCTATTCTATATCTTCCCATGTTAAAGAAGATCCCAGGCTCGATCTGGTCTAGTCTCCTGGAAATATGTGTCCCTACTGAGTACTTCCATATATTTCTCTATTTCAAAAGCTTCAAAACTATAAATATAATTAGGGGAGAGGATCTAGTAGTTGTGCACCCTAATTTCGTGCTTTTAATTATCTTACGTGAAAATTTCAAATCACTCTCAATTTTTTCCAGCAGCTTACTTGACAAGTCCCCTACTTATAACTTTCGTTTCAGGGCCACATCATCAAATATGATACCACATCAGCATGCTTTTTGTCAAGATGTCCAAAAAGACCCCCAAAAAAAAAGTGCTACCAATACTTGTGCATTCACATCATGGGTAATTAAGCATTGATGTGGCATCACATGATTGGTTGCTTTTTAGATCAAAGGAATACATTTTGTTTAAGATAGGATAGTCATGTCACAACTATTGAACATTACATAAACAACTACTATCACAACTATTGAAACATACTCAACAACTGGGTCCTCTCCCCTAGTAGACACATGGTAGAATACTTTTCTAGCTCCTCGCCACCATGCAGAACCATGCACAACTACCTAAGTGCATTTATACAATGCTTAGGTCTGACACATGTCAGGCCATAGAATGTACCTTTTTCTCTTCAATGGACACCTCAGAAATGAAGTTATTATTGGGTTGGAAAATGATGGCTCAAATTAACGTTTCACCATATTGGCTTCTTAAAATCCTTGCTTGATATCTTCTATTTAAGACACTTAACAATTTGCACACTACCACATGCGGACCACTCGTACTTTGTGCACATCGTAACAGCTTCTTACTTCACATGCACACCACCACCTAAGATCTTGTCATTTGGCCCAAATTTTGGTGCTTACAGTTTGTTTTTGGTGGCATGAAGATAATAAAGATTTGGCAGGACTCACCTTAGTTTCCCCTGCAATGTTCATTTCCTCACGATGAATGTTTTGTTCAGGAATAGCCAAAGCATATTCCAGCCAAACAATACTCAATGCTTATATTTTGCACCCAATTGCAATTGTGTTTAAAATCATCGCACTGGCTTGTTTTTCTCTTTGCCTTTCTTGTGATGTGGCGGAAGAAACATGGAATAACATTCATTACAAATTACAATTGCATTAGCATGCGATGTAAACTGTGTTTCTTTCATTTATTTCTTTGGATCGATAATTACATGCAGTGAATGCACCCACCATAATTACAGTTGAGAATTTTCTTGATCCAACCATGATCGAATAGGCTTACATAGGTGATTTATCTGGGTCCATAATTCTTTTTTGCTTGCTCAGATGGTCAGGCTCATGGTTGCATTTCCTTTTCTATTTATTCCCTCTGTTCTTTACTTCCATTGTAATATTGCATGCTACCCTGGAATCACATCCTCCTTTCATTATTGTTTAGCTTCAATGTTTTACTTATATATGTTGCCTAGCTCAATGAAAGCTATGACTGCTTCTTCCCTTGGTTGAGATTCAGACCTTTATACAGACTGAATTGATCAATCTTTCGTCTAGTCTAGATTCTTAGAATTCAGACCGAGACAAACTTGGTATTTTAGAAGGTTTGGATTGTGTGACGTAATTTAATTTGGTATTTTAATGGGAACTATCTTACTCTTGGTTTAAACCACTGCTGCCGGCTTCCAAAATTACCAAGTTTAATTTGGTATTTCTATTATATGTTCTACTCGCCTATTTGTGAAATCATTATGAAATGTATGCATGTTTAAAAAATTTACTTAGATATTGAAATGATGTTTCTCCTATCTTGCATCGAATTAGTTCTTAATACTACTTAATAATCATGCTTACACATGTTTTCTTACATTTGTTCTAATTAATTGTGTAATTGTATACATTCTTGTTATTCGTAGCATCGATTGTGAGACCTATTATTTTCCTTTTTAGATGAGAAGCTCCACCCCTATAAAATCAAGTCTCACAAAACAAGTCAAGCTTATTATGCTTGCCATAAAGAAGAAACATTTGAAACGGAAATGCTAAATTTAAAGTCTCACAAAAGAAGTCAAGCTTATTATGCCTGCCATAAAGAAGAAATGTATGCATCAATTGGAACAACAATCTATCCAATACATGGATCGCCAAAATATTACTAAACTAACCACTACTCATTCATGGGTGTACACCTGAGTTGGCCTAATGGTGGAGAACTTGTACTCTTGAAAGAGAGGTCACAAGTTCAAATCCTGCAGGGGGTAAGGTATGTACACCTCGTATTGTGGAGCACGAGTTAGGTGCCTCCCTCATATTGGGAGTACGAGGAGTCCGATATACTGTAAGCCGTCTGTAGACCCAAAAACAGATCGCCTGGTATCGTGGACTATAAAAGGACCTTTCCTTTCCTTTCCTTTTTTCAAAACCAATGCAACAATAGCACACATGGCTACACAACTTCCCCCTTAAGAGACTAGTATGCACAAACATCATCATTGAGTTCCCATGAAACAACACAAAATATTAATGTTCAAATCACAACCTTACCAAAAGCATAAAACAACTTCAACATAACTTCAAAAAGATTTTGCACTAGAATAGATACACTCTCAAATTTCTAAACATGCATAGTATGCAGCCAGTGCTACCTTGGCATGCATACTAATTCAATGACGAATGGTCCTATTTGTAGTAGATGTTTTGGTGAAAAAGGAAAACATCATTTTTCATCATCTAATACTATGGATCTAGGTAAACAACCAATCGAGTTGAAAAATCTAGCCCACATTGAAGAGATGTTAATAGCACGAGTAAGTCCAATTGTGCAAGTGACCCATGCTCATGGAGGCCAATACAAATATAGTGATCATACAATCAGTTTTCCACAAGATATCGCAATGATAGCAAAATATCTTCCACATAGACTTACAAACTTGGATGTCTTAATAGTTTGTAGATTCCACACACAAGGGAACCACTATGATTGCTATGAAGTAGAAAACGTGTGTGTTGCATTGCGCTGTAACATCACACATGACCCCTACTATAAGGATGTTGAAACTGATGTTAACTCGCTAGCACAACTCCCTTATACAAGTACAAGCATTTCCAACATGCTTCACACAATTGATATTGCAAGTGAATTTTTGATTGACGAAGAACTATCACCTTTGCATGATTTTGATCAACTTGAAAATGAAATAACAAATTCATCATCCTTTATGGCTAGACTTCTGAATAAACGACATGAGCTAGAAATCATTAAAGAAACCTTGCAAGTCGGAGATGAGCATGACAACATTGTTTTGTGGCCACAATTGGATCCTTCCCAATCAATGAATACAACACTGAGGGACTTTTAGATATGGCTTTTCCCACACTCTTTCCAACTGACATTGCACTGCAATTGCATCCTCACTACAGACAAGTTGAATTGCATGAATATATAGTGCATTTACTCCAATTTCATGACAATAGATTTGGAAGCCATCCAAGATTTTGCTATTTTGTATTGAACCTTATGATGCATCATCATAGCCAAGGACTTGCTTCAGTTCTTTTCAAGAAAATGGAAAGGATTTCATACCAACCACCATTAATAGCCTTCATATCCATATACAACAATTGCTCAACACTTAATTGGTTGAACAATTGATGCACTTTGGTTCTTCCCTAAGAGGCACATGCTCATATTGGAATAAGTGTTGTGGCGAGCTATCGAACATGATCAGACAAAATGGAATTCCCACTATCTTCTTCACATTGAGTCCAATAGATACTAAATAGCCAGATTTACATTGAATTTTTCCCAGTTTTGTATCAAGTAGACCACAAACTAACAAAACTCGCATAAAAAACATAGTGAATAACTCGCATACCACAACCTTGTACATGCATCAACAATTCACAATCTTTCATGAAGAAGCATTGTGAAAGCTCTTCAATGCAACATATTATTGGTATAAATATGAATGGAAACACCAAGGTTTTGCACATATACATGGTTTTCTTTGGCTTCCAAATGCGCCAGACATGGACAAGCTTGACTAGAAAAACCATTCAAATGTAGAACAAGGAAAATCATTCTTTGACAAGTACGTCAGTGCATGGAACCCTCATAGTCCATCTGAAAGAAACAACACATGACATCGATCTACACAAGATTATCCTTGCTTAATAACTATGTCTAAAATATTTTCTAGAAAATTTGATGACTATGCAGATTTACTCAACCGTGTTCAAAGACACAAAATGTACTAACACAACCTGCCTACGTAGGAAGGGTTAAGTTGTAGCTTGGCGATACAAAGCTCCTTGGAATGAATGTGCTTCCTCTACATTGTCATGCGATGAATCAAGAAAAAAAACCTATACCCTCGCTCAGAATGATGACAAATTAAATATACACAATCCAGACATGCTTTCAATTTGGAGAGCCAACATGATTGTCAGCCATCCAAGATTTTGCTATTTTATATTGAACCTTATGCTGCATCATCATAGCCAAGGACTTGCTTCAGTTCTTTTCAAGAAAATGAAAAGGATTTCATACCAACCACCATTGATAGCCTTCATATCCATATACAACAATTGCTCAACACTTAATTGGTTGAACAATTGATGCACTTTGGTTCTTCCCTAAGAGGCACATGCTCATATTGGAATAAGTGTTGTGGCGAGCTATCAAACATGATCAAACAAAATGGAATGCCCACTCTCTTCTTCACATTGAGTCCAATAGATACTAAATAGCCAGATTTACATTGAATTTTTCCCAGTTTCGTATCAAGTAGACCACAAACTAACAAAACTCGCATAAAAAACATAGTGAATAACCCGCATACCACAGCCTTGTACATGCATCAACAATTCACAATATTTCATGAAGAAGCATTGTGAAAGCTCTTCAATGCAACAAATTATTGGTATAAATATGAATGGAAACACCAAGGTTTTGCACATATACATGGTTTTCTTTGGCTTCCAAATGCACCAGACATGGACAAGCTTGACTAGAAAAACCATTCAAATGTAGAATAAGGAAAATCATTCTTTGACAAGTACGTCAGTGCATGGAACCCTCATAGTCCATTTGAAAGAAACAACACACGACATCAATCTACACAAGATTATCCCTGCTTAATAACTATGTCTAAAATATTTTCTAGAACATTTGATGACTATGTAGATTTACTCAACCATGTTCAAAGACACAAAATGTACTAACACAACCTACCTACATAGGAAGGATTAAGTTGTAGCTTGGCGATGCAAAGATCCTTGGAATGAATGTGCTTCCTCTACATTGTCATGCGATGAATCAAGAAAAAAAAACCTATACCCTCACTCAGAATGATGACAAATTAAATATACACAATCCAGACATGCTTTCAATTTGGAGAGCCAACATGATTGTCAGCTTTTCGTTTCAAAAATGTTGTCCTCAAATACATTGCAAATATGCAATTAAGGCAGAAATTAAATCTATGAGTTGTATCGACATGCTAACAATAATCTATAGAGATCAAGCACTAGCAGACTATGCTCTAGAAGTTTATAGAATATTCATCACAAAACATGTTGCAAACCGTGATATAGGTGAACAAGAGATGTGCCATATGCTACAAAAAATACCACTTGTTTGCAATCGCTCATTTTCACATTAAATGTTGGTCCAAAAGTCTTTCATTGAATAACAAGAAATATTGATGGAAATTCATTACCATTACACTATCTACAATCCTATATGCAATGACCTATTGATATGGAATCGGAAACAATGATTGAATATGCACGATCTTTCTCATTATCTTACTTTCACAAATAGTGCAAGTGGAGACATTTTGTTGGAGTGAGCTTCTTTTATACAAGCATTTTTAGGACATTGCCACATGTGTAGAACTCACCAAAAGTATTGTTGTTGTAAATTAGAAGGAAATGAATCTAAATCAATACAATGTTTGGCATGTTGACCATTTCGTAGATATAGAAGCTAACCAAGAAGAGGATGATGAAATTGATCATGAGTTAGATGCACGAAATACACTAGAATTGCACGAATGGGAATTGTTATCACAAATGGGTCTTTCTAGTCACATAAATCTAAATACCCTTGAAATGCTTGGTAAACATGATTTTGACTCCATCAACAAATGGGTCTTAAATGTAGAAGAGGATGATATAGCAACTAACCAAGAAGAGGATAATGAAATTGACCATGGGTTAGATGCATGAAATACACTAGAATTGCACAAATGGGAATTGTTATCACAAATGGGTCTTTCTAGTCACAAATCTAAATACCCTTGAAATGCTTGGTAAAAGTGATTTTGAAGCCATCAACAAATGGGATACACATAATATACCTCCCTATATACATGATAGTGCACAACATTTTATACAAACAAACAAAATGTCCCAACAAAATAACCAATCCACATTTAAGTTGAACGATACAACTTATCCATCATCTTCAAAACAAGAAATTGCACTTACTATAATTAAAGAACACTATAACACTTCTGTGAACCAACCATTACATATGATAATACAAGGAACAACAAGTACAGGAAAATCATATTTGATTAATAGTATCAAAGACACTCTAGAATTTATCATCAAAAAAATATAACCCCAACCTTGTTGTTGCTCCTACAAGGATCACTGCATTCAATATGCATGCCTTAACTATACAGTCAACCCTTAAGATTCCAATAAAAGAAAAGCAACCCATAAAAGGACAATCATTAACATTGTTTCAAGAACATGTTGAAGCACGTTAAATACCTCTTAGTTGATGAAATGAGCTTTATTGGACTGAAATTACTATTGAAAATAGATAGTAGATAGTGTGAAGCTTTCCCCCACAAACAACATATGTCTTTTGGTGGTACATCTATCATTCTTGTAGGTGACTTGGTACAACCTCCCCCTATTATGGGAAAACAAATCTTTGCATCCCACTCAAATGCTATATTCCTATGGGAACAATTCACTATAGTTGTTATGTTACAAACAATTTTTTCGTCAACAAGGTGACCCCCAAACTCAAATTTCCTTTCATCACACATTACAAAATATGCATAATGCAGACCCAGCTGAAGAAGATTGGGAATTACAAATATTCACACAAATAAACATCTATCAAAGGATGAACAAAAAGATTTTGACCAATCAATACACTTGTTTTCTACAAATGATTTAGTAGGGCTACATAACAAAAAATTCTTAAACTACTAAATGGGAAAGTGCACCAAGATGGTTCCCAAAAAGGGGGCTTAAGTGGCCACTTTTTTTTTGAAATCAGGAAATACTAACCTTGGACATGAAATTGAGGATAGTTACACTCAAAATTTTGAGATGGAACAAAAACAAGGATCGAAGTACTCTGAGTCTACTTTCTAAACTACTAATTTATTTTGAAAATGGTTGAGATTAAGGGGTTCAAAAGAGGGACATACACAAATTGGTGCTATTTTTGTCAGAAAAAAACATGGCAACTCTTGTACGACCTGAGCACGGTGAACTTTTTTGTAGTATTTTTAAATCGCTATGGTCAAAAGTTAGCTAACAGTATCTAGTTGATGCATGATTTTTTTGATAATTTTTTAATGAATATTTGATTTTTTACTAATTTTCTAAGTGGGCACTTCCTGAAAAGCAAAATTTTAGCCATGCTCCCCCTAAAAATTTTTGAAGGTAATTGATTTTTTAATTTTTTTAAATGTAGAATAAGAGTCTAGTTTCTAAAAATGTAATTTATTTGAAATTTCAATGAGCGGTTAATTTATAACAAAAAAAAACCAAACCGGGTAAGTACACCAAGATGGTTGCACAATTGTGGCCAAAAAAGTTTTTCGAAATAGATAACGCGAGCGCATTATTACACGCTCGCGTTATGTTGTTTTAAAAGAAAAGAAAAAAAAAGTTAAAACTATCATTTTCTATTTACTGTTTCTCTCTACCCATGGCCAAAAACCCTCACTTTCGTGCCCGCGTTCTAGGAGGGAGGATTTCTACAAATTTTATCAACAACAGTTGGATTTGCTTTGCAAATATGGCGCCACGATGACAAAGAGGTGCAGGAGGTAAGCAGTGTCTACTATTTGTTTTGAATTTCTTAGTTTGAAATTGATTTTGTTTGTTTTAGGTTAGATTTGATTGTTTTTTTTTAATTTGTAGGAAATCTTGCAAATCCTCAACAAAATCAACCTCAACAACAAAATCAACCTCCCCCACCAATCACTCAATACCCTCTTGGCACTCAAGAAAATCTGAGTGAAATTGACAACAATAGAAAACAACTTGAGGATCTTATCAGTAGGTTGAGTGATCCAAATGCTTCGACCACAGAAAGAATGACACTAGAAAATTCATTGAAAGAGATGTTAAAAAATTTAGATGCAATTACCCAACAAATATCTGGATGGCAAGATAGGAGGCAGGCAGCCAGGGCATATTATGTAGACAAATTATCATATAAACAAGTAAAAGATTTAAAAATTACTAAAGGTGATTTGTGCTCTCTATTCACTGACCCTAAAATAAATCAAAATCTTACCCTCAATGCAAAGAGGCTTCCTATTCATTGGTGCCACCACCAAGAGATTAGGAACCATTTTTATGATAGATGGTATTTGGTCTTTGATTACCCATCGTGCAATAATTGTGAAGTCCCCCAATATTTTCTTAGGAAACTATACAGTGAGTTATTATTGAACCAAATCCAAAATTATTTTGATATGAGGGAGTTCTAGGGGAGAGGTGGGGGGTCGGCTTAGGATAGGCCCGGTGCACAGCCAGATCCTGTGCGGAAAGGGAGACAACCTCTCGCTAGGCCACCTCGTGAGCACATTGTTATGCCTGTTGTTACGAAGAAGAGTGCTGATGTAGAGACATTGCAGGCGATCAACACTTTGACCTAGAGTGTCATCCATCATAGTAGCCCTATTGTAAAACGCCATCTAGGGGAGTCTTCAAGTGGTGACCTTCAAACCCATGTGTGTCAATCTTGCAGGGCGACTTGTTCATATGACCCCACTGGCACACAGGAGGCTGCTACGCAGGATCCGTATGCTACTACATAGGATCTGAATGCTGCTACGAGGATGGAGAGGACAGCTGACATTTTGCATTGTGCATATGGCATTGATAGTCAAGTAAAAGTCAACATGTTTGAATTGAATTTAATTTATTCAATTTCGATTCTGAAATGCATGATTAACTAATTTAGTTTTATTATTTTAATAAAATTGTAGGGTCACAGTGTTGAGACTGGATACACTAGTCCTCCACCTACTTATTTATGCAGTACACCTATCAATGGGGTATGTAACTAGTAAACAATTATAAATTTATTACATGTAAATAGCATTGTTTTACGAATGGTATTTTAATACGTGTGATTTTGGATGTTGAACAGGATAATATTGGTGGTTTCAAGCAAACACCTCCTAGTGCCAGTGGATTCACTCAAATGTACACGAAGGTAATAGAATAAAGAGAACTTAACTAATGAATTCTACTTAATAGATTTGTGTAGTTTATATTCATATTGTTGGTTACGTTGCATTGCACATCATTCAAAATCAAAGCATTAGTACTTCAAATTCCATAACTAATAACTAGATGTTGATAAATGACAAAATTTCAACTGTACAATATAGTTGTTTAGAAATTCAACATAAGCAACACGATGCAATTACTTCACATGGAGGCATGTGCTTGCAAAGGTGCACCACCACGACAAACTATGGATGCTTGGAAAAAATCTATGAAACCATAATAGTAAGCAATAGCATAGACAAGGCAGTTAGTGATGCAGAGCATCATATCAAAACACTCAATCATCAAGGTACATCTGATGCAGAGCATCCAACAAACACCATCAACATCATTTCTTCAAGGGATTTCAATCCCAAATAGAATCATGAGAAGATCAAATATAATTTCATCATAAATCTACTTTTCATTCAACCAAAATCCACTCAAATTCTCTTAGCCATTCCATAGGCCATCATTCATCATTCCACTAATCAGTATTCCAATTGATTCATTCAAAGAAAAAACCATATTAAAGAAAACTTTGACTGAATCAATTAGATTCACATCATTCTCAACCACCATAAAAACAACATAAACCTGATTATTGACACTTGAACAATTCATCATTTCATTTATTCACCAAGGCAACAAATCAATTAAATCATACCTCACTATCATCAGTCCATTATCAAGCACTGTACTCACCATATTTTGACTGCAACAATCTATTTATAGGTTACAAACTCCTGCTACGACAAAATCTTGATTATCATCTTGTGGTTAATCACCGATTTTCTCAAAGGGCTTCATAATAGTCACCCATCCAACCATCAAAGTCACCAAACCTGTCTTATACACCTTAAAAAAAATTAGTAACATCAATCATATCATTAGTTTGATAGTAACCAAGCACTCAATCATATCACAAAATCTTTGAAAGGATACAAGTTAGAAATGTTGAAGATAGGAGAGATTACCACCCCAAGAGGTAGCTCTATTTCATAAGCATTTTGGCCAAACTTGTAGACCACCTTGCAAGGTCCTATCTTCTTCATCATGAGTTTGGTTTACTTTCCTTTTGGAACTCTCTCCTTCTTCAAGTGTGCCATCACCAAGTCTCCAACCTTGAATTGGACATTCCTCTTCTTTAAATCTGCCTTTTCCTTATACTTCTCAACATTCTTTTGAAGGGTTTCCTTCACTTGTTGATGAATATCCCTAATTGTAACAACAAAGTCCTCACCTTGAGCACTTCTCCTAGCAACTCCTTGTAGATCTCTTAGTTCATAGACCCCTCTAGGGTGCATGCCATAGACTACCTCAAAAGGGCTTCTACCAATGCTCCTATTCATGGAGTCATTATATGCAAATTCAACCTAAGGTAAAATCAGATCCCAAGCTTGTCCATGCTCCTTGGTAAGGCATCTTAAGAGGTTTCCCAATGATCTATTCACTACTTGAGATTATCAATCCATTTTTGGATGGTATGTTGAACTAAAGGACAGATTTTTGCCTTGTGTTTCTTCCACAAGGTCATCCAAAAGTGACCAATGAATTTAGAATCCCTTTCAGAAAAAATACTTAAAGGCAGTCCATGTATCCTAACAACCTCCTTAAAGAAGAGATCTGCTATATGAGATGCATCATTGGTGCATTTGCAAGGAAGAAAATGTGCCATCTTACTAAATCTATCAACTACCACAAAGATACTATCAAAACCTTTTTGGGTTCTAGGCAACCCCAAGACAAAGTCGATACTTACACACTCCGAAGGCCTATTGGGAATGGGCAGTGGTTGATAGAGTCCTGAATTTGATGAAGTTCCCTTTGCCCTTTGACATATTATGCAGCCTTCCACATACCTTCTCACATCCACCTGTAACTTTGGCCAATAGTAAAATCTCCTAACTTGTTCTAATGTCTTGTCAAGGCCAAAGTGACCTCCAAGACTCCCATTGTGTTTCTCCTTTATGATATTCTCCCTCATTGAGCATTTACGCACACACAATTGGCTTCCTTTGTAGAGAAAACCATTCTGCAATAAAAAGTCAGAGAATTCACCATGAAAAGAATTCAAATGTTGCTCACAAACATTGTATTCCTCCTTGAAATATGAATCTTCATGATACATATCTTTCAATGCTTCAACCCCCATGCTTTGGAGTTGGATCTCTTGCACTACAAGTGACCTTCTACTGAGAGCATCTCCCACCTTATTTTCTTGGCCCTTCTTATGCTTTATTGTGAAAGTATAGGCTTGCAAAGACTCTACCCACTTCCTGTGCCTATGACTAAGTTTTTCCTGTGCATTCAAAAAACTCAAGGCATGATTATCGGTATAAACAACAAATTATTTAGGTAACAAGTAGTGCCTCCACTTTTTGAGGGCCTGGACCATAGCATACAATTCCAAATCATAGGAAGAATACTTCCTCTTTTCTTCATTCAGCCTCTCATTGTAAAATGCAACCAGTCTGCCTTCTTGGCTCAAAATAGCCCCTATTGCTTGATTGCTAGCATCACACTCAAAGGTAAAACCTTTATCAAAATCAGGGAGCACAATTATATGCTATTGTGCTACTCTCATTTTAAGATATTCAAACCCTTTATTAGCCTCATTGGTCTAAGAAAACTTACCTTTGTTACCTCCTTTGATGGTGTCCAAGATTGGTGCACAAATTTGGCTAAAGTTCTTGATGAACTTTCTATAAAAGCTTGCAAGTCCATGGAAGCTTCTCACATCTCCCATGGATTTTGGTGTTGGCCTTGAGTAAGAATAGCATGCACCTTTGAAGGGTCCATCTTCAAACTTCCCTTGGAGATGACAAAACCAAGGTAGACTAGTTCTTCCTTCATGAATTCACACTTTTCCATGTTGATCAACAACTTCTCCTCTTGTAACCTCCTTAGTACCATGTCAAGGTGCTTCAATTTTTCTTCTTTAGACCTGCTAAACACAACGATGCCATCTAAATAAACTACAACAAACTTTCCAATGAAAGGTCTCAATACCTCATTCATAAGGCGCATAAATGTACTAGGGGAATTTGATAACCCAAAGGGCATCACCAACCAATCATAGAGCCCTTCATTAGTCTTAAAATTTTCCTTCCATTCATCCCCCTCTCTGATCCTTATCTGATGGTACCTACTCTTTAGATCAATCTTGGAAAAGTAAGATGCTCTTGATAGACAATCCATGAGGTCCTCCATTATTGGCATCGAGAACCTATATCTAATTGTACGATCCTATTAATGGCTCTTCAATCAGTGTAAAGCATCCAATTCCCATCCTTCCTTGGTGCTAGGATAGTAGGAACAGTACATGGGCTCAAACTCTTCCTCACTAGCCCTTTATCCATCAACTCTTGCACTTGTCTTGCAATCTCCTCATTTTGAGCAGGTGTCATCTTGTATGCAGCCTTATTAGGCAATGCAACCCCTGGAATCAAATCAATATGGTGGCTTATATCCCTAATGGGAGGTAGGAACAAGGTAATTCATTCACCGTTATGTCCTTGTACCTTTCCAACAACTCTTGGACTTCGTTTGGTGCATCTTCCTTCTTATTCGTCGGCAGATCTGCTTCACTTTTTAGTGTCATAATCAGGAAGAGTCCTCTTCCTCCTCCTTCATTCAAAGTCTTCATGAACTCCTTCTCACCCACCATCAAAACACTAGGCCCTTCATGCTTTGCCTTGTCTTCTTTTAGGAGAGGTGAAAGGTTGTAAGTCTTCCCATCCTTCAAAATGGAGTATGTGTTCTTCTCCCCATCATTCTTGGTCTTCCTATCGAAGTGCCAAGGCCTACTAGAAATATATAGCTTAATACTTGTACTCAAAATTTTGTTCATTAGATCTCATACATTATAAGTCATGACATGGATCTCGCTATTGTAACTTTTTTGTGATTGAATAATTTGTTGTTTTATTTTCAGATGTTGGTTGTGGGAACACCTCCAAATGTTACAAGGGCAATGGATATCGGTGTTTCATCCGCTATACAATCCTCCATGGCTCTGATAGAGGAGGTATGAGGCAAATTACTAAATTTGAATTTACATTTGTTGTTATAGATGTTAATTCTAGTGAAAAATCAAACCATTATTGATTGATAGTTTAATTCCTATTTGGATGGTTTATCACGAGGGCTTGAGCATGCACGAGCATCGACATGCAAATATTTCCATCATGGAAGTGATCATGAGATGGCGGTAATTGATTATTTTATTAAATATATCATTTCTTATAATGTAATTTATATTTATTAATGTCTTTACTTCTTATTGTAATAATTAAAGACTTCACGGGAGCTAAACTATAGGAGGTAGTAGGAGCACTCCTCGAGCCGCAGCGTATGATAAACCAGACTTTTATCAAATCCCACCAAACAAAGGAAAATTTATTCCAAGCATGGAGAGAAATGAATTTTGACTCGAATACTTCTTGTAATGCAGACATGGCAATTTTGTACATATCTTGTAGTGGATATATTTACATTGTATGCCTATATAATTGATAAGCCTATATAGCTATTTGTAACTATATTTTATACTTATATCAACATAGATTGATGTATGTGTACATGGCTATTTGGTTAATACAAATCTTTTTAATCGATGGTGTCCATATTTGCTCTTTTTGACAATGTCAAAAGCATGGCTGCATACAGATTAGGCAAAAGACTTTTCCTTTTAGATTAGCAATGCATGGAACTTTCAAAAAATATCCTTGATATTACAAAAAGATATGTGTTTACCATTGCCCAGCAAGAAATCTTTTTGGGGGAAAAAATTAAAAACCAAAAATTATAAGATTTTTTGAAAAAATAAGGAAAAATTAGAAAAATTAGAAAAAAATCAGATTTAAAAAAAAAAGATAAAAAAAAGTAGAACAATTTCTAAGATAAAAACTTTTTTAAAAAAATTTAAAGGCATTTCCATACCATAGAGATATAGAGAGCAAATAAAATAAAGAGTTTAACTAATAAATTGTAAAAAATAGATCTTTGTAGTTTATATTCATATCGTTGATTACATTGCATTGCACATATTTCAAACTCAAAGCATTGCTTCACATTGCATAACTAATAACTAGATGCTGATAGATGAAAAAATTTCAATTACAATATATAGTTTTTACAAAGTCAACCTAAGCAGTTATGCAATTACATCACATTGCATAACTAATAACTAGGAGCAACTCCCAATTGCATTTGCTTGTCATGGCATTCTATGAGACCACATTTCTTTGAGGAATTTTTTCAAACAATTCACTACCTTGTCTATACTACCACATTTTTGATACATGTCTACCAAAGCATTTTGTCAAATAGTTC